>CAUYQU010084449.1:0-27372 GCA_963574635.1 Cheracebus regulus | reverse complement strand
ACAAGGTCAAAAGATCGAGATCATCCTGGCCAACATGGTGAAACCCCGTCTCTACCAAAAATACAAAAATTAGCCAGGCGTGGTGGCATGCATCTGTCGTCCTAGCTATTCAGGAGGCGGAGGCCGAAGAATTGTTTGAACCTGGGAGGCAGAGGTTGGAGTGAGCCGAGATCATGCCACTGCACTCCAGCCTGGTGACAGAGTGAGACTCCAACTCAAAAATAAATAAATAAATAATAAATAAATAAACAGCCAGGCGCGGTGGCTCACGCCTGTAATCCCAGCACTTTGGGAGGCCAAGGCGGGCAGATCACAAGGTCAAGAGATCAAGACCATCCTGGCCAACATGGTGAAACCCAGTCTCTACTAAAAAATACAAAAATTAGCTGGGTGTGGTGGCGCACGCCTGTAGTCACAGCTACTCGGGAGGCTGAGACAGAATTGCTTGAACCCAGGAGGTGGAGGTTGCAGTGAGCTGAGACCGCGCCACTGCACTCCAGCCTGGCGCCTGGTGACAGAGCGAGACTCTGTCCCAAAAATAAAAATAAATAAATAATAAATAAACAAAAACTGTTTGCTACTATACTCAACACACCACCTCACTTCACCCTTCATGTTCTGCGCCAAGCATTGTCTTCTCCACTGTACATATGAGATTAGCTCAGAGAGGGAAGAGTTGGTCCCAAGTCACATGGCTCAGAAGTAGAAAGGCCAGGACTCAAATATCACAGGGCCACTTTAAGACCTTGATTAGTCTGGAGCAGTCCTAGCACTGAAGCCCCCATCACATGGCTTCAAACACATGAGCATGCACCTCCCTCTGCAGAATAAATGCAATGGACCCATAACCATGCGCTCTGGGTTGCACTTTGTGCTAACCTACCCTGCGTTAGCCAGACAGACTCCATTTTGCTGAGAGCCAGACAGACTCCATCGTGACCTCCACCTCACCCCTCCCGCCACTCCTCCCTTAAGTGCATACCTGGGTCTTGCTACTGTGCTGGGTCATGCTGTACTTAGAACTATAGAAACATATAACCTTTGTAACCATCGCCTGCTTGGCAAACCCACTTGCCATTGTGAATGCCCCCCCTTGATTGATTATATGACAAGTATTAAATACCCCCCTTGGTAACTAGCAATCATGGGAACCGCCTGTGTATACTCTCTTTAAAAATCAACAATCATGAGAACCTCCTGCTTCCTAGTTACCAATCTCCTTATCTAACTTGCTTGTTCTGCTTCTGTAAACTCTGCTCCAGCTAGGCTCCCCCTCCCCTACCTAAATCAAGGTATAAAAGATAATCAAGCCCCTTCCTCGGGGCAGAGAGAATTTTGAGCATTAGCCATCTCTCGGTTGCCAGCTAAAAATAAAGGACTCATAATTTGAAACTCAGAGCGTGGCGCTGTTCCATCTAACTCGCCTGGGTATGACACTTGACTAGTGGACATAATTATGTCTAGGAAACATTTAACAAACAACTATTTAATTCCATTTTGCAACTCCATTTCCTATTTGGGAGTAAGAATACTTTTTCAGATCTCAGACATTTTTGTAAGCCTGACATTGCTGTAATACCGAAAGGCTACATGTTGCTGCACGCCCAGCTCCTCTCCTTCTCCCAGCGATATAATCCCCATCTTACACACAAGGAAACCATAACAGGGTGCCTCTGGGTACAAATAGCAGAATACTCTGGCTCACAATTGCTGAAGTGAAATAACATGACTGTACTATTGTGACTTTACTATTCCAGGAAACACTTGCCCAGAAAGACAAAAGTTGCAAATAACCTTACTGCTTGAGTTCAGGAAAATCCATTTATTCATAAAGCCACACAATTCTTCAATGGGTAGCATCAAAGAAAGCTCCAAGAGTCTTTGAAGCCCTTACTTCATTGTGACCACCAATACTAAACTACTGTGACCAACAATCCTGAACTATTATAACGTGATCCTTACCCAGCCATGATTAAGCCCTCCATCAAAGGACCTGCCTTAAACCAAACCTCAATACCTCAACTTTGCCCTCCCCACATCCACTCTACAATGGCTCTTTCAAGATAATGTTTTCCCTTAGCATGATAGGCAACAACTCAGTTTTGTCTTATCAGCTGCTTGTTTTGATGCTATTTCCGGGAGCCACCACTTGACACGCGGACCAGGACCAGTACAGTAGGCTGTGTCCAATCTGGTTGGATGAAGCACTGGAATAATTCCCTGGAGAAGTGGACACTGTCTGCCAACAAAAAAGGGGAATGCACAGGAATTCAAGGCTGCGGTGAGCTGAGATCACCTCACTGCACTCCGGCCTGGGTGACAGAGTGAGACTCCCCCAAAATTAAAAAATAAACATTAAAAAGGCGGGACAGGGCAGGAGTCAGTGTTTGCTAAAGAAACCAAGGCCCAGCTGGGCGCGGTGGCTCACGCCTGTAATCCTAACACTTTGGGAGGCCGAGGTGGGCGGATCACCTGACGTCAGGGGTTCAAGACCAGCCTGGTCATCATGGTGAAACCCCATCTTTAAAAAAAAAAGAAAAGAAAGAAAGAAACCAAGGCCCAGCAGAGTTACACGTTTTGCCCAAAGTCAGGCAAACGGTTGGCAGGAGGTCTAGAGAAGAATCCACGCTTCCTCATCTAAACTCCAGGTTTTTCCGCCCAAGGAAGGAAGCCTGGGTAGTCTCCTTCCCTGCATTTCCCCAAGGGCTGCTGGCTCAAGGTGACTCAGGAGGAAGCTGTAGTCTCTCGTGCCTCCTCACCAATCCAGCTGGTCTTAGGATTCGGGAAGAATACAAGCTAATTGTCCGGTGATTAACTCCAGCCAGCTAAGCTAATGACCGGCACTGGCGGCGGATACTCAGCCAGCGGAAGTGCGGTAACTGCGGGAGGGATGTCCGAAGACCGGCCGAGCCAACTTCCTGCCGCAGAGGCTGCCGGGCCGGAGTTATGGCCGCCTCCAGAGTGAGCTTGCACGGTGTCCGGAGCCGCTTGGGACACTGCGGATGGAGAGCGCTGGTTTTCAATACCAGGTACCTAAGTCCGGGTGGGGAGCGGCCCCTCGGCGCCCCAGACCCCCGCCTCCGCCCCTGTACCGGGCCACCCCAAAATATCGGGAAAAGCGTCTCAGTCCTCCTCGCGGGTGAAGAGGCCCAGCCGGCGAGCGGGCCTCCGGTCCCCAGCTGCGCATTGGCCTGTGTCTGTCGCCCCCCGGTGGCCGCGTTAGGGACTGGAACCGGGCTTTGGTACTCCGGTTGGCCTCGTTCCTCTTCCTGGCTTTGCGTGTCCTGACCACTAAAAGCCCCAAACGTGACAAAGTAAAATGGGCACCGTCAAAAACCGCACCGGAAGGCAGTGCTGGATTCGCCAGAGCGCATGGTTAAATTTTCGGAAATTTTGCAAGGTGGATGTTAAATACATTTTTGACGTCATTATTTAAAAATAAATTTTATAAGTCTACAATTAAATACATTATATTAAAAACAAAGGTAGAGGCCGGCTCACACTTGTAACCCCAGCACTTTGGGAGGCCGAGGTGGGTGGATCATGGGGTCAAGAGATAAAGACCATCCTGGCCAACATGGTGAAACCCAATCTCTGCTAAAAATACAAAAATGAGCTGGGCGTGGTGGCATGCACCTGTAGTCCCAGCTACTCCGGAAGCTAAAGCAGGAGAATCGCTTGAACCCGGGAGGTGGAGGTTGCAGTGAGCCGAGATTGCACCACTGCACTCCAGCCTGGGGACAGAGCAAGACTCCGTCTCAAAAAAAAAAAAAATTAGCCAGGTGTCGTGGTGCACACCTGTAATCCCAGCTAGTTGGGAGGCTGAGGCAGGAGAATCGCTTAAACTGGGAGGTGAAGGTTGCAGTGAACTGAGATTGTGCCACTGCATTCCAGCCTAGGAGACAGAGGGAGGCAAAACTCTGTGTTAAAAAAAAATAATAATAAAATAAATAAGTAAATACAGGAAGAAAACACTGAAAATTTATCACTGGCAAATTCTTTTGCTGTTTTGCTACTCTCTGTTCTTGGAGTGATTAACATCTATCGTATTTGTATGATGGGAATACTATATAATGGTATGCTAGTGCACATTTTTTTCCAACTCTATGTTCCATGACATCATATTGGAGACTTGAAATCAGCTATGGTGGGAATATTTACACCGTAGCAGTTGACAAACTGTAGAAATCAGGGCTTTTTAAAATTTTCCTCCCAGAAAGTCAGTTGTTAAACTTTCAGCAGCATACCACTGGAGTGAGACAATAGCCAACATGGAGAGACAGAACAAGGTCTGTGTCTTTTGGGGGTCTTTTATTAAGACTCAGCACAGAAACTGACACACCGTGCTCAAGGAGTGTTTGAGGAGGACTAGGAGAGAGGAAATTGTGTGCTTCACTGGGCCCTCAATTTACTTAAGATCAGTTTGCCTAACCTCGACCCTGACTTGGACTCTCACCTCAACCTTTTCTCTCCAGTTGTTCTAACAGTCCTTGGTGCACCACGTTCAAGGCCTGAATGCTAAGTTGAGTTTCAAAAGCGAAAGTCAGCCAGGAAACAATTTTGAGTTGGGGGTGGCATAATCAACTTTGCTTTAGGTTGTGATCAGGCATCTCTGTGTGGAACAGGTTGAGGCAAGGAACACCCAGCATCAGGGAGACCAACACTTAGTTCCACATTGACCGTGTGTTGGGCCTGTGTAGAGAGGGATGGGGCTGTAAGGATGAGCATAAGCCACAGTCCATGGCCCCAGGAGCTCAGTCTTCTGAGGCAGAAGATAGTACATAGAGAATCACTATGATTGTGATGCGCACACTGGGGAGAAGGCAGGTGGGAGTGCCAGAGAGCGACTCACTCTGCCTGGAGGAGGCAAGGGAGCAGTAAGCCAGCCCAGGACAGAGGGACGCTGTCAAAACAGGGAAGACAGGTGATGACAACCTGTGCAAACTGCCTACGCAGAGCCCTGGGTTGTTTTTTTTTTAATAGTTAGGAGATTTTATTCTAATAGCTATAATTACAGTGCTTCTTTGTGGAAATAGAAACTGAAAACAAGTATACAAAACAGTTGATTACTAATTGTGTGTTGAAAGCAGGAAGAGTTTCCACGACACCAAATAGACCAGTTCTGAGGATTCCCCAAGATAAATTTAACAGCTCCATCTTCTTCAGTGTTTATCAAAATACAAAAAAAAAAGTAGAGGTTGTCTTTTTTGATGGCAAATCATAGAAGGCCTGGAAAGGAAAAACTGCAAGAGACTGGATGGGAAATAAAGCTGGAAAGAGTTTCTCACTGCAGACTGAGCAGGAATGGTCAGCAGTAGGGCAGAGTGAGTCCTTGATGAATGCAGCTGGGGGAGGTTCTTTATTGTTCTCCAAGCTTGAGCTCTTTGTCTCCAGCGACATCTAGCTTTTCAGCTGTCTCCTAACCTGTCTCTGTGATCTAGCCAAGAAGGAATCCTGATTCCCCAGTGTGACCGAAGGTTGGTGGCTCTATACCAGGCCCACGATGCCCTTGATCCCTAAAGCTCCATTCAAGCACCAATACTCTGTCTTTTTCTCTCTTTTCTCTCTTTCCATTTTGTAAAATTTGCCCAACTTTAGCATATAGCTGGATGCCTTGACTCACAGTGAATCTCTGAGGGTTTTTTTGAGACAGGATATCACTATATTACTCGGACTGAAGTGCAGTGGTTATTCACAGGCATGGCCTTAGTGTGCCACAGCCTTGAACTCCGGGGCTCCAGCCATCCTCCTGCTTCAGCCTCCTGAGCTGGGAACACGGGCTTATACTGCTGAGCCCACTACCTGGAATTTTTTTTTTTTTTTTTTGAGATGGAGTGTGCCCCTGTCACCCAGGCTGGAGTACAGTGGCGCGATCTTGGCTCACCGCAACCTCTGCCTCCCGGGTTCAAGTGATTTTCCTGCCTTAGCTTCCCAAGTAGCTGGGATTACAGGCGCCCGCCACCACGCCAGCTAATTTTTGTATTTTTAGTAGAGACGGAGTTTCACCATTGGCCAGGCTGGTCTCGAATTCCCGATCTTGTGATCTGCCTGCCTCAGCCTCCCAAAGTGCTGGAATTACAGGCATGAGCCTCCACGCCCGGCCTTAGAATTTTGTTGTTGTTGTTGTTTTTTGTTTTTGTTTTGAGACAGAGTCTTGCTGTCACCAGGTGCCAGGCTGGAGTGCAGTGGCACGATCTTGGCTCACTGCAACCTCTGCCTCCTGGGTTCAAGCAATTCTCCTGCCTCAGCCTCCCGAGTAGCTGGGATTACAGGCGTGCACCACCATGCTTGGCTAATTTTTTGTATTTTAGTAGAGATGGGGTTTTACCATGTTGGCCAGGATGGTCTCGATCTCTTGACCTCATGATCCACTCGCCTCAGCCTCCCAAAGTGCTGGGATTACAGGTCTGAGCCACTGTGCCCAGCCAGAATTTTTATTTTAACAATCTGTAGGTCAAACCTGAAAAACAGCCTCTAAATAACTTATAATTTTGATATATTTAAGTTTTGATCCTTATACTGTTTGCATTTTGTTTCTGTATTCCAGGGTTATACCCATATTCTACTTTTCCCAGTATGCTTATAGTTTGAGGTTTTTAAAACATTTTTATGAATAACATTAAGATATGTATTTTCCAAAAATGTCAACTGATTTTTTTCAGTGATGTTTATTGAATCAGTCATCTTTCCATTCCCCACTGATTTAAAGTGACATCAACATTAGATACCTCTGTTTATATCTGTTAGGATAAAATTCATTTGTGTGATTGAGGAAGCAGAACCCTCATGGAGTGACATTAAATAAAGAATTGCAACCAGACGCAGTGGCTCACACCTGTAATCACAGCAGTTTAGGAGGCTGAGGTGGGTGGATCCCTTGAGATCTGGAGTTCAAGACCAGTCTGGCCAACATGGAGAAACCCCCGTCTCTCCTAAAAATACAGAAATTATGGCCGGGCACAGTGGCTCATGCCTGTAATCCCAACACTTTGGGAGGCCAAGGTGTGCGGATCACGAAGTCAAGAGATAGAGATCATGTTGGCCAACATGGTGAAATCCCATCTCTACTGAAAATACAAAAATTAGCCAGGTATGGTGGCGTGCGCCTGTAGTCCCAGCTCTTCAGGAGGCTGAGGCATGGGAATCACTTGAACTCAGGATGTGGAGATTGCAGTGAGCCGAGATCTTGCCACTGTACTCCAGCCTGGAGACAGAGTGAGACTCTGTCTCAAAAAAAAAAAAAAAAAAAAAAATACAGAAATTAGCCAGCATGGTAGCGCACACCTTTAATCCCAGCTACTCGGGTGACTGAGGCAGGAGAATGGCTTGAACCTGGGAGGTGGAGATTGCAGTGAGCCAAGATGGTGCCACTGCACTCCAGCCTGGGCAACAGAGAGCAAGACTCTGCCTCAAAAAACAAAAGCAAAAAAGAATAAGCCCAGGTGCAGTGGCTCATGCCTGTCATCCCAGCACTTTGGGAGGCTGAGGCAGGAGGATCACTTGAGGCTGGGAGATGGAGGCTGCAGTGAGCCGTGATTGTACCCCTGCACTCCAGCCTGGATAATGGAGTGAGGCCCTGTCTCCAAAATAAATAAAATTAAAATTTTAAATTAAATTAAATCAAAATAAATAACGTAACTATAGGGATTGGATTTTCCGTGACTATGGGAGCAAGCCCAGGGAGCTGCCTCCCACTGACTTCTGCACCTACATTGGCTGAAGCCAGTTGTAGCAAGAAGCACTGGTAGAAAAAAAAATTCTGTGTGAAGCGGGGAGAGTGAGAAGCTGGAACCACATCTGTCTCTCACTGCCTCCAGCCTCAATGCCAAACAGAATAAACTGCTGCCTGCCACCTCCATGCTGCACGCATGCCCGGCTCAGGACTCTTGAGCAGCCAGTGGAGGAGATGTGGGAGCTGAAGGAGCTGAGGGCCTGGCTGCTGCCCAAAGTGGGCAGCACAGAGAGCTGCGATGGGAGCTCGCCTCTGTTCCCCACTCCCGACTCCAGAGCTACACGGCTGCTGCTTCACTTCAACCTTCGAATGTTGCACAAACATCTCTTAAGGCCAGTTATCATAACACGAAGGGAATTCTGAAAAGATATCTGTTGGAAATAGATGCTCTATGCCACAAAGAAAAATCAGCACTGAGACAAAGTATCTTTCAGCAACACAGTTTTTACTTCCTGGACTGCAGGAAGCGTACCCTCACTAGCCATCTTGCCAGGAGAGTACAATGATCAAAGGAAAGCAGACGCATTTATCCCTCAGGCATGTGGGGTGGTCCTTACTGCCGTGTCTGATCTCCATTGGCTGGAGCCAGCAGACCTTACAATTTAAACTAAAACCTGATTGGCTGATATCTTAAAACTTTTTTAAACACATAAAAACAAATAGAGAGTTGGGACATGCCTGTGAGCACGTCCAGCACAGATATCTTGGTTAAAGTACAAGGACATAGAAGGTACTACATGCCTGTGAGCATGGCACGTCTAATAGCTACATAGGATAGGGCTTAACAAAGAATTATTGGCACACTTATTCTTTAACAAGAAAGGAAACTTTAAAAAGGAACTTTTCTACTTCTCACAATACAGTTTTTCTTTTCCTCATTTGTTTAGTTTTTAAATTTTCAATACTGGGCAGAAAACTAAGGGACCTGCATTTCACTATTTCAAATATAATGGGAAGAGTTGGGTTTTTAATGTTTCCCTATTCCTTTTCAGTCTCTTTTTTTTCTTTTCTTTCTTTTTTTTTTTTTTTTTTTTTAGATGAAGTCTCACTCTGTCACCCAGGCTGGAGTGCAGTGGCCGATCTTATCTGCAACCTCCGTCTCCCAGGTTCAAGCAATTCTCCTGCCTCAGCCTCCCAAGTAGCTGGGATTGCAGGTGCATGCCGCCATGTTCAGCTAATTTTTGTATTTTTTAGTAGAGATGGGGTTTCACCATGTTGGCCTGGCCTGGCTGGTCTCGAACTCCTAACCTCAGGTGATCCGCCCGCCTCAGCCTCCCAAAGTGCTGGGATTACAGGTGTGAGCCACCTTGCCTGGCCACTCAGTCTCTATCTTTAAAAGAACATATTTTTGGCCAGGCGCGTTAACTCATGCCTGCAATCCAGCAGTTTGGGAAGCTGAGGCGGGCAGATCACCTGAGGTTAGGAGTTCGAGACCAGCCAGGGCAACAAGGTGAAACCCCATCTCTACTAAAAATACAAAAATTAGCCGGGTGTGGTTTCTGGCATCTGTAGTCCCAGCTACTTGGGAGGCTAACACAGGAGAATCTCTTGAACCTGGGAGGTGGAGTCGACATTGAGCCACTGTACTCCAGCCTTGGTGACAGAGCAAGATTCCATCTCAAAATAAATAAAAGAACATTTTTGTCTTTCCAAAAGAATAAACTAGCATTTTAAGTCCATTTTAAAGGAGAAAAAAAATATATAAAAATAACTTTCATGCATTTTTTGTTTGAGCCTCTGTGAAGCAATATTTTAAATTTTTTAAAATTTTGTCACATTTTGGTAAATTAATTTTTTGCAAGAATCTACATAAGATTAAGCAAACAGTGTCAGCTTCACCAGGACACAACAGGCTTCTCAGAAGACATGACGCTTCAAAACACCAGTCTGCAAGAGTGGAATTGTTTTGCGTTCATGAGATTAGGACTCCCTTGTTGTGTAAAGAATTTGTTTCTTCCATTTTTTATAGCAGTTCTGTGAAATTGAAATTGGTTTGTTCTTAACAGTAGAATTGACTTGTCAATATATTCTGGATGTACATGAACAGAAATAAGGATTAGAAATGCTAGCTCGCCCTTGTCGCTTGATGTAGAAGTCAAGGGTGAGTGAACAAGGGTCAGAGCTGAAATAGCTCATACATCTGGCTAAAGAAATGGTAGTTGACTACACGATCAGCTCCCCAGAGCATGCCAGCTATCAAAACATCCAGGAGCTGTCACAAAGGAGTGGCAGGCAAAATATATAGTCATAAACTTTACATGTTCTAATCAGTAGGAAAAAATTGACAGTTATTTTAATGAATTACAATACAAGCTTTTATTTAACAAAACTATAATTACAAAAGTAACTTTTCCAACATTGATCCTGTGACTGCAATATTCCTCCCAGGAGCTGAAATACTGAGAGATTAATTACTAGCATAGTTCATCTTATTCCCCACTCCTCACTCCAAAGGACTAATCATCTTTTTTTTTTCCCTGAAATGGTCTCACTCTGTTGCCCAGGCTGGAGTGCAGTGACACGATCACAGCTCACTACAGCCTCAACCTCCCTGGACTCAGGTGATCCTCCCACCTCAGCCTCCCATGGCCATAGGTGCACACCACCATGCCCAGCTAAATGTAGGTCTCACTGTATTGTCGGGGCTGGTCTTGAACTCCTGGACTCAAGCAGTCTTCCTGCCTCAGGCTACCAAAGCACTGGGATTACCGGCGTGAGCCACTGTGCCCAACCTAATCGTCTTTCAAATAGACTGTAGCTACACTAACATTTACAGATATTTTTGTAAACTTTTGCAGAAGCTTATCTAGAGAAGAGGAGTGAGGTGACCTGCAAAAGAGATGGGAAGAACTAGATGTGGAAATTGGGTTTGGGGGCAAAAAGAAGCAATTTAAGAGCTATTGGAGCAAACGCCAAAAGGGAAGACAGTAAAAGGGATGTTTTCGGAGCAGTGGATTCCTGAAAATGTGAAGAAGCATTGGAGTCAAGAGAGTTCATGAGAAACACAGCAGCAGCGGCTCTGTAGCAGTGAGGACCAGGGGCCCAGGAATGTTCCAGAAAGTGGGGCTTCAGGAGTGTGGGAAGAAGAGTATCTTCTAGGGTCCACGTGGCTCAAGCAACAGAGAACTTTTTTTCATAAGCAGAAAAACTGAGAGGTAAAACATAAACATTGACATTTGTTAAATTATTTTTATTTTTTAAATGTTTGTGGGTACATAGTAGGTGCGCATATTTATGGGGGTACATGAGATGTTTTGTTACAGGCATGCAGTGTGAAATGGGCACGTTGTGGAAAACAGGGTCGCCATCCCCTCGAGCATGTATCCTTCCAGTTACAAGTAACCCAGTTACACTCTGCAAGTAATTTTAAAGAAGTTAAAAGTAGTGATTTTATATCCAATGAAGTTATTGATTCTAGTCACTGTGTTGTGGACATTGGCATTTGACTGGCAGCAGTAAGACAGAAGCAAGGTTGAACAGTGGGCTAGGCGTGGTGGCTCCTGCCTGTAATCCCGGCCCTTCGAGAGGCCGTTGTGGGCGAATCACTTGAGGTCAGGAGTTTGAGACCAACCTGGGCAACATGGCGAAACCCCATCTCTACTGAAAATACAAAAATCAGCTGGGCGTGGTGGCGCACCCCTGTAATCCCAGCTACTTGGGAGGCTGAGGCAGAAGAATCACTTGAACCCTGGAGGCAGAGGTTGCAGTGAGCCGAGACTGCACCACTGCATCCAGCCATCTGCAGCATTGCCAGTCTCTAAAGCTCAGCAATTAAGCTCTTGAGACTCTATCTCAAAAGAAAAAGGTTGAACGCTGAAGTGAAACTAGAACTGAAAGCCTCAGGACAAGGTGGGAGGTGCTTAGCTGAAGTGAGCAGGGCGCCAAGCTTGAAATAACTTAGCATTCGTAGTCTGTGCCCAGGGACCTGCAGTGGTTCCCCAGTGCTGCATGCCTGGTGCCCTGTACTAGAGGGAGCTTGTGGCAGGAAGGGAGCAGGAGAAGAGGTTATGAGCACACGAGCCACAGGCTTTGATCTTTGGAAGCCTGTCCTACCGAGAATTTACTCAGGTGACAACAGAAGGAAGGGCCCACATCTTGGGAGGGCTGTCATGGCCATGGCTGTGTTTCACCATCATTTATATTAAACACACACACACACACAGAGAGAGAGAGAGAGGGAGAGAGAGAGAGAGAGAGAGGAGAGTCTCACTCTGTCGCAAAGGCTGGAGTGCAGTGGCATGATCCTGGCTCATTGCAACCTCCACCTCCCGGGTTCCAGCGATTCTCCTGCCTTGGCCTTCCAAGCAGCTGGGATTACAGGCGTCCACCACCATGCCTGGCTAATTTTTGTATTTTTAACAGAAACGGGGTTTCACCATGTTGGCTAGGCTGCTATCGAACTCCTGACCTCAGGTAATCGCCCACCTCGGCCTCCCAAATTTCTAGGATTACAGATGTGAGACACTGTGTCTGGCCCTAAACATATATAATTTTTTAAACCTTCCTAAATCATTACAGCGTGTCTTTACCACCTACACAGCCATTAACAACATCTCTGACTGAGCTGTTCCAGCTCCACCTTGCCAGCCATCTGCAGCACTGCCTAGTGTCTAAAGCTCAGCCCCTAAGCTCACCCCAAGCCAGCACAGCATCTTCCATTTCTATGGTAAACACCTAGTATCTGAAGCTCGGAGCCTCAGAGGCAGCCTTGAATTCCCTCTTCTCCGCTTTCTTTGTCAGGGCTGAGGTTCTGTTTTTCCTTAGCACCTGCCCTCATCTCTGCACATCTGTTGCTGCCACCCTTCCCGGGGCTCTGGCAGCGCTGTGCCAGGTGATAGAGCAGCATGCTGCAGGGGCTGTCATCTCCCCTGCCCCAGCCCATCCCACACGCTCCAGAGGGGTGAATCTCCCCACACGCCACTTCTCAGGGCTGCCAGCGCACCTTTCCCTGGGCAGAAACTATCAATACTGTCTATCACAGGGCCGCAAATTCTGTAAATTGCTATATGTAAAGGGTTTTGTGGGCCAGACAGTGTCTGTTGCAGTCACCCAACCTTAAGAATCGTTTTAAGCTCAGGAGTTTGAGGCCAACCTGGACAACATGGTAAAATCCCATCTCTACTGAAAATACAAAAATTAGCCAGGTCCCAGCCACTCTGGAGGCTGACGCAGGAGAATCGCTTGAACCCTGGGAGGCAGAGGTTGCAGTGAGCCGAGATGGCACCACTGTACTCCAGCCATCTGCATCATTGCCAGGTATCTGGCATGCTTGAACCTGGGAGGCGCAGGTTGCAGTGAGCTGAGATCACGCCATTGCACTCCAGCCTGAGCAACAAGAGCGAAACTTCGTCTCAAAATAAATAAATAAATAAAAATAAAATAATAAGAATAATTTGCTGTCAGATCTTAGAACCTCAAAACAGATACTGTTGCAATATGTTAAAACATCTACTTTTTGTTTTTGAGACAGGGTCTTGCTCTGTCACCCAGGCTGGAGTCCAGTGGTGCAATCGCCTGGCCATGGCCATGACAGCCCTCCCAAGACATGGGCCCTTCCTTCTGTTGTCACCTGAGTACATTTCCAGTGGGACAGCCTTCCAAAGATCAATCACGGCTCACTGCAGCCTGAACCTCCCAGGCTCAAACGATCCTCCCATGTCAGCCTCCCAAGTAGCTGGGACTACAGGCGTGCCCCACCACATCCAGCTAATTTTTTTGGTTTTTTTTCGTAGAGATAGGATCTCCCTAGGTTCCCCAGGCTGGTCTCGAACTCCTGGGCTCAAGCGATTCTCCCACCTCTGCCTCCCAAAGTGCTGGGGTTATAAGCATGAACCATTGTGCTTGGTCCCAATGTTTTTTTTTTCTTCATTGTTCTCCATGTCATTCCCCATGGGGTTGACACCTATCACTTCATTGTGACTTCTAGAAAACATTTTTAAGAGCCACCTGGAGTGAAGCCACTATACCATTTGAATGATAACTGTTACTGACTTGGATTATCTCAGAGTCCCTGATTACCCCAAGGTGTCTGGGAACAGCAGAGGTCTCCATGGGCGGCACAGCTCCTCCCTCCCTCTGGGTCCAGAGCTTGGGCTTTGTTCTTTCTGAAGCTTATTTGCATGGTTAAGGGTTTGCTCAGAGCTTGAGAACCTATTTATATTGCTCTCATACTCCGCAAATGTTTAAGAAAGCAAGAGAAGATCGAAAGTATAAAAGACCAATTTCCATTTTAAAATTATCACTCTGAGAAAAGGACAATAGATATTTCTCAACAGGCTTAATTTCAGTGTGCATTAATCAGAGCGCTTTTATCTCAGCAGTTTTATTGCCCAGTTGTCTGAAGTGAGAAAATAAATGGGGTTTAGGAGGAGTTAACGTACATTGCAGAAACTAAAAGTCAGTCTGTCTGGTCAGAATTTCAGCCTGGCCGCTAATGAGCTGTGTCACTCAAGCGTCGGAACTTCATTTTCCTTATCTGTCAAATAAAAAGTTTGGACAGATCCAGTGGGACGAAGATGCATGCCAAGTGCATTTCCTGTGGGAAATATGATGTGTTTATTTGCTTATACTTCCCACTCTCCTCCCAGACTGGAGTCCACCGCTAATGTAGCACCTCGTGCATAGCTGGTGTTTACAGGGTGAGTCACTCAATACTTGCAAATAATACCTGCCTCTGATACATGACGAAGCTGCAAAAAAAAAAAAAAAAGAAAAGGAAAAGGGCATTACATTCACTTAATAGGGCATATCTAGGTAACTTCGTGCTACGACCAGCAGATTTATACCATAGCGCTTGCTGCTGGTTTAGCCCTTAATTTAATCTGCTGTATGCTCAGGTCTACAATCTCAGTACTTTGGGAGGCCAAGGCTTGAGCCCCGGAGTTTGAGACCAGCCTGGGCAACCTAGTGAGACTCCATCTCTACGGAGAAAAAAAAAAAAAATTAGGCAGGCATGGTGGTGGTGCACACCTGTAGTCCCAGCTAATCTGGAGGCTGAGGTGGGAAGCTCACTTGAGCTGGGGAGGTTGAGGCTGCAGTGAGCTGTGATCATGCCACTGAACTCCAGCCTGGGTGACAGAGCGAGACCCTGTCTGAAAAACTTACAGTAATAATAATTTGGCCAGGCATGGTGGCTCGCACCTCTAATCCCAGCACTTTGGGAGGCCAAGGCAAGCTAATCACCTGAGGTCAGGAGTTTGAGACCAGCCTGACCAACATGGTGAAACCCCGTCTCTACTAAAAATACAAAAGTAGCCAGGCGTGGTGGTGGGTGCCTGTAATCCCGGCTGCTTGGGAGGCTGAGGCAGGAGAATCGTTTGAACATGGGAGGCACAGCTTGCAGTGAGCTGAGATCACACCATTGCACTCCAGCCTGAGCAACAATAGCAAAACTCCGTCTCAAAATAAACAAATAATAATAATTTGCTATAAGATCCTAGAACCTTAAAACAATGTGTAAAATGTAGATAAACATGACTCCCTTAAATTAAAAAAGAAAAACTCAAAAAGGCCGGGTATGGTGGCTCACACTGTAATCCCAGCACTTTGGGAGGCAGGAGGATCACAAGGTCAGAAGTTCAAGACCAGCCTGCTCAATATGGCAAAACCCCTTCTCTACTAAAAATACAAAAATCAGCCAGGCATGGTAGCGTGGCACCTGTAGTCCCAACTACTCCAGAGGCTAAGCAGGAGAATTGCTTGAACCCAGGAGGTGGAGGTTGCAGTGAGCTTGAGATCATGCCACTGCACTCCATCCAGCCTGGGCGACAGAGCAAGACTCCGTCTCAAAAAAAAAAAAAAAAAAAAAAAAAAAAAAAAACCTCATAAAGGTCAAAGTTAGCATACTGTCAAATAATGGATAGAAAAATGCGGAACGCTACATTCTGTGGATAACTGGTATTAACATGGCTACACCTGCTGAAATGACTTTACCATTCATTTACCATTCAGTTCACATTTTCCCTGAATAAAGTAGGGAAAAAACAGAAGCAGCAGAGAATAGTTACTATTAACAGACAACCTTCCTCTGTGTGCCAATTTCTCCCACCACCTTCCTTCTTAGGGCTCACATGCAAATAGCCCCAGAGGGCCCATGGCCACAGCAGCATTCTGTGGGTGTCCTAGTTCCACTCAGGGTACACCCACAGATCATAAAGTGGGAAATTCTTTCCTTTGTGTTGGTTTGTAACAATTTTTTTTTTTTTCGAGATAGATTCCCTCTCTGTCGCCCAGGCTGGAGTGCGGTGGCGCAATCTCAGCTCACTGCAACCTCTACTTCCTGGGTTCAAGCGATTCTCCTGCCTCAGCCTCCTGAGTAGCTGGGATTACAGGCATGTACCACTATGCCCAGCTAATTTTTGTATTTTTAGAGACGGGGATTCACCATGTTGGTCAGGCTGCTCTCAAGCTCCTGACCTTGTGATGCGCCCACCTCAGCCTCCCAAAGTGCTGGGATTGCAGGTGTGAGCCGCCGTGCCCAGCCCTCCCTTGTATTGGTTTCTAACACTTTTTAACTTCACTCTTGCACCAGGCACATTGGCTCATGCCTGTAATCCCAGCACTGTGGGAGGCCAAGGCGGGAAGATCACCTGAGCCCAGGAATTTGAGACCAGCCTTGGCAACATGGCAAAACACTATCTCCACAAAATCAAAAAATCAGCCAGATGTGGTATGTGTGCCTGTAATCCCAGCACTTTGGGAGGCTGCAGAGGGATGATCCCTTGAGCCCAGCAGTTCAAGGCTGCGGTGAACTATGCTCGAACCCCTGCACCCCAGCCTGGGCGACACAGGCTGACCCTGTCTCAAAAAAAAAAAATGACATTTCTGTTTCACCACCTTTTTCTTCTTATTTTTTTCAGGAGGCATCTCAATTGTTTCTTATAAACCAGAAAACTTTTTGGCCAGGTGCAGTGGCTCACGCCTGTAATCCCAGCACTTTGGCAGGCCAAGACGGGCAGATCACTTGAGGTCAGGAGTTCAAGACCAGCCTGGCCAACATGGTGAGACCCCGTCTCTATTAAAAAAATACAAAAATTAGCCGGGCATGGGCACATGCCTGTAATCCCAGCTACTCAGGAAGCCAAGGCAAGCTAATTGCTTGAACCCAGGAGCTGGAGGTTACAATGAGCTGAGATCGAGCCACTGCCCTCCAGCCTGGGCGACAGAACGAGATCTGTCTCAAAAAAAAAGAAAAAGAATTATTAGGAAAGGCAGACACCACACACAGACAGCAGAAGGGAGCAATGTTACATCACATTTAGCTTGTCTTTGTGAACCACAAAGGAAGACACTGAATTCGATAGTAGTTTTGTGTGTGTGTGTGTGTTTGTGTGTGTGTGTGTGTGTGTGTGTGTGTGTGTGTGTGTGTGTGTGTGTGTGTTTTGTTTTTCTTTCGCTTTTTGAGACAAGTTTTTGCTCTGTGGCCCAGGCTGGAGTGCAGTGGTGTGATTGTAACTCACTGCAGCCTCCAACACCTGGGTTCAAGTGATCCTCCAACTCCTGGGTTCAAGTGATCCTCAGCCTCCTGATTATATAGGTTTTATTATCTAACCAAGCAAGCATACAAACTTGAATATAACTTGAAGGGACAGCCCTACATATTTTTCCCCCAGAATAAACAGAGGAATCATCACATGGTTCCTTGTACAGAGACACCCAGGAACAATAAACAGCACCTCCAAAAACATTTTACAAAGTGCTATTAGACTTCTCCAAGTCCATAACCCTTCTAGTCATGAGAAAAACATCAGATGAATCACGATAGAGGGGTCTTCTGTGAAATCCAACACCAGCATTCCTCCAAACTGTCCAGATTGTCGGAAACACTGTCACAGCCCAGAGGAGCCCAGGGAGACGTGGTACCCAAAGGCAATGTGGGAGCTGGGAGCTGGAAAGAAGACGAGGGGAGAGTAAGGAAACCCGAGTCAGCTATGGCCTTTGGCTAATACTAATTTAGCAATACGGGTTTATTCATTGTAATAAAGATACCACACCAGCTTTTATTTATTTATTTACTTATTTATTTATTTTTTGAGACGGAGTTTCACTCTTGTTGCCCAGGCTAGAGTGCCATGGTGCAGTCTCGGCTCGTGGGTCCCGGGTTCAAACGGTTCTCCCGCCTCACCCTCCTAAGTAGCTGGGATTGCAGTATGCACCACCACGCCCAGCTAATTTTTTTGTATTTTTGGTAGAGATGGGGTTTCTCCATGGTGGTCGGACTGGTCTCAAACTCCTGACCTCAAGTGATCCATCCACCTCGACCTCCCAGAGTGCTGGGATTGCAAGCGTGAGCCACCACGCCAGACCCTGCCTTTGTTGTTGTTGTTGTTGTTTTTGAGACAGAGTCTTGCTCTGTTGCCAGGCTGGAGTGCAGTGGCACAGTCTCAGCTCACCACAACCTCCGCCTCCTGGGTTCAAGTGATTCTTCCACCTCAGCCTCCAGAATAGCTGGGACCACAGGCGCATGCCACCACACCCGGCTAATTTTTGTATTTTTAGTAGAGGCCAGGTTTCACCATGTTGGCCAGGATGGTCTTGATCTCTTGACCTTGTGATCCTCCCATCTCAGCCTCCCAAAGTGCTGCGATTACAGGCGTGAGCCATCATGCCCAGCCCTTCAGAGTCTCACTCTGTCACCCACGCTGGAGTGCAGTGGCTCAATCTTGGCTCACCGCCACCTCCCAGGTTCAGGTGATTCTCCTGCCTTGGCCTCTTGAGTAGCTGAGATCCCAGGCATGTGCTATCATGCCTGGCTAATTTTTGTTTTTTTCAGTAGAGACAGAGTTTCGCCATGTTGGCCAGGCTGGTCTTGAACTCCTGGCCTCAAGTAATCCACCCACCTCAGTCTTCCAAAGTGCTAGGATTACAGGCATGGGCCACTGCACCCGGCCTGTTTGCTGTCTTCTTAATGTGGTGGGTTCTCATAAGGGTGAACAGGTGGGCGTGAGCAACCTGGATGCAAACAGGTGAAGCCACAGCAAATTGCAGACAATCCCTGGCTTTTGTGGGTTTGGGAAACTTATTTAGGATACTTGACACAGTTGAGTGTAAAAGAATGATACATTTTCTCACAGTTTATAAGATTTGAAAAGTTTTGAAAGCTCTAGAGATGAGAATGGTGGTATCTACTAAAATGCAGTGTGAGATTGTCTATGATTCATTTATATAAGGTTTAAAAATAAGCAGAACAGGGCCGTGGGCGGTGGCTTATGCCTGTAATCCCAGCACTTTGGGAGGCCGAGGCAGGTGGATCACAGGGTCAGGAGTTTGAGACCAGCCTGGCCAATATGGTGAAATCCCGTCTCTACTAAAAATACAAAAATTAGCCAGGTGTGGTGGTGCACACCTGTAGTCCCAGCTACTCGGGAGGCTGAGGCAGGAGAATCGCTTGAACCTGGGAGGCGGAGGTTGCAGTGAGCTGAGATCGCACCACTGCACTCCAGCCTGGGTGACAGCAAGACTCCGTCTAAAAAAAAAAAAGCAGAACAAAAACGTGGCTTTACAAGTTCCAGTCGTGGTTACCCTTGCTGAGGACAGGGTAGGAAGAGGAAGGGGAGTGAGGGGGTTCTGGGGTGCTGGCTGCCTTCTGTTCCTTGGTCTGAGCCGTGGTAAATGGTCCCCTTTGTGTACATTTATTGAGTTGTGCACTGATGGCCTAGGCACATCTTTCTATGTATGTGATATTCAATACGTTTTTTGAAAATGTAAAAACGGGCCAGACACAGTGGCTCATGCCTGTCATCCCAGCACTTTGGGAGGTGGAGACGGGTGGACTGCTTGAGCTCAGGAGTTTGAGACCAGCCTGGGCAACATGGTGAAATCCCGTCTCTACTAAAAATAGCCAGGTGTGGCAGCTCACCTGTAGTCCCAGCTACTTGGGAGGCTGAGGCTGCAATGAGCCGAGATCACACTGCTGCGCTACAGCCTGGGCAACAGAGCAAGACCTTGTCTCAAAAAAAACAAAGTAAAAATGCAGTATAGGAGAATCTTTGCCAGTCCTTTACAGAAAGTTGATATGAGAATTGTTTATCTAATAGAATTTAAAAATTAGATGTTTTGTTTTCAGAGTTTTAGGTTTACAGAAAAATTTAGAAGCTAGTTCAGGGAGTTTCTATATGGCCGATGCCCAGTTTCCCCTATTATTAACATATTAGTTAATATGTGGGCCAGGCAAGGTGGCTCACACCTGTAATCCCAGCACTTCATGAGGCGAAGGCAGGTGGATCACCTGAGGTCAGGAGTTCGAGACCAGCCTGATCAAAATGCAAAACCCCGTCTCTATTAAAAACAAAAAAATTAGCTGGGTGTGGTTACGAATGCCTGTAATCCTGGCCTCATTCAAAACATTGAAGAAAATCATCACTATTTGTCTTCCTGGGTTAGTGTTTATGTGTGTTGGCATTTGCTTCAAAAGGCTATATTGCAGAATTTCAAGACCTTTCCATTATTTTTTCAGTACCATAAAAATAAAAGTTCCTCTTATTTTATTATTGAATCATAGCTTATTTTAGACAATACTTGTATTGATTTGCCCACAGAGTCACTCTGGGTTGAAACATAAAGCAATAAGCAGTTCATTCTCTCTGTTGGCATTAGAGCTAAGAATAAAATAAGTCGATATAGTCCTTTCTACAGGATGACAGAATGCTCCCTCTTGATCAGTCATTTTATGACCCAAGGTCACACCTCTTGCAAAATTTTCCTGTAGCTTGACAAATTCTCCATGTCAACTCCATATTACAAGATCTTTCGTTTCTTCAATTAAACAACTGGAAATGGATATCATCTATGCTCTCAGGTTTGTGATGTCAATAAAGCTCATTATGATCATATCCTGCTGTTGAAAATGGCATGCCAGGGCACTGACATGGTTTTTAGGTCACCGTCTTATACAATACCAGCCACCCATCAGGTCATTTCACAGGCTTTCAGCCACGGACTAATAGAAAAAGAGACTTTGCGTGCAACGTTTCATTCATGTTTTGCCAGGCTCCCAAATAAACAAGATTGATTTATTATAGCAGTCTCCTATTTGTAAGTCAGTGGAACAATCTGAAAATATTTTTTTCCTGAAAATTTTTTGGAAAAAAAAATGGTGTTCTTTGTACAATAACTATAGAGAAGGCCAGGTGCGGAGGTTCACGCCTATAATCCCAGCACTTTGGGAGGCCGAGGCGGGTGGATTACCTGAGGTCAGGAGTTCGAGGCCAGCCTGGCCAACATGATGAAACCCCGTGTCTACTAAAAATACAAAAAAAAAAAAAAAAAACTATAGAGAAAATATATTAAAATATCACAACAATGATTCCATATAAATTCACTTTTTTTTTTTGAAACAGGGTCTCACTCTGTTGCCCAGACTGAAGTGCAGTGGTGCAATTTCAGCTCACTGCAGCCTCGACCTCCTGGGCTCAAGCAATCCTCCCACCTCAGCCTCCTGAGTAGCTACAGATGAGCTCCACCACACCAGGCTAAATTTTACTTTCTTTCTTTCTTTTTTCTAGATGGAATCTCGCTCTGTAGCCTGGACTGGAGTGCAATGGCACCATCTCGGCTCACTGCAACCTCAGCCTCCCAGGTTTAAGCAATTCTCCTGCCTCAGCCTTCCGAGTAGCTGGGATTACAGGGGCCTGCCACCACACCTAGCCAATTTTGTATTTTTAATAGAGATGGGATTTTGCCATATTGGCCAGGCCGGTCTCAAACTCCTGAGCTCAAGTGATCCGCCCACCTCAGCCTCCCAAAGTGCTGCAATTACAGGCGTGAGCCATCGCACCCAGCCCTATACTGAGTTTTTTGTTACGGGTGGATGAAGCTGAATTCCTGAAGAAAAGCTCAACCCACCTATGGATGGATCTTGTTCCTCCTTATCAGGGGCTCCCCAAGGAGAACCCTGGGCATCCTCCTTCAGTCCAGCCTGGGTTGCAGCTTCAATGCTCCCTTGACGCAGGGCGGGAAGTAGCAGGCGGCCCATCTGTGCCCTGGGATTTGGGGGACACCTGATGAAGTATTTGCGTTTAATCATCATCTTGATGTGGATGCTTTTAGGAGCAATGATTGAGACTGGGAGGGATTATAAATACTCACTCAAAAATGACAGGAAGTCTTCAGCTGTCTTCCACCATCCCTCCTCCAAAGCATTCACGTCTCATCTAGATAACGAAACAATTTCAGTGCATCCTGAGAGCGTCTGGCTCACGTCTCCATTCAAGGTTGTGCACACTTAACTGGGCTCTTTTGAATATTAGACTCTTTTATCAGATTTTCCCATCATCCACCTTCCGCTCCTCATAGACCTTGGGTTTCAGAGAAAAGGCTCCTGGGTTTCAACACAATCTATTCTCTTCTGTGGACACAGCCCATGAGGCAAGCAATCTATGGGAGGCTTTTTTCTCTTTTTTCTTCGCCTTAGGGGAAAAGAAAATCTTTTGTTGGAGTTTGTTTCACTAGGAGGAAAACTGACACCCATGTGGACAGATTGTCTGCACTCACTCACACATTCATTCATGTGTCATGTGCTTTTTGGAGCCCACATTGCCCTCATCTTTGAGGAGCTAGCAGTTGGAAGGGAGGGGAGTATCCAGGCGGTGGAGGTGCCTACTGACTTAGTTACATTCGGTTCAGAGTTAGGAAGTAGAGCAGACACGGGGCTTGGTCTAGCGCAGCTCCCAAGTTGCTGACATTTATTTTTACAAATCATCCCTTAAAAAAAGAATTGGCCCGGCATGGTGTCTCATACCTGTAATCCCAGCACTTTGGGAAGCCAAGGCAGGAGGATCACCTGAGGTCAGGAGTTCAAGACCAGCCTGACCAACAGGGAGAAACCTCGTCTCTACTAAAAATGCAAAATTAGCCGAGCATGGTGGCCTATGCGTATAATCCCAGCTACTCAGGAGGCTGTAATCCCAACTACTCCAGAGGCTGAGGCAGGAGAATCACTTGAACCTGGGAGGCAGAGGTTGAGGTGAACCGAGATTGTGCCATTACACTTCAGCCTGGGCAACAAGAGCAAAACTCCGTCTCGGGGGAAAAAAAAAAAAGAGTCTAGTGGCCAGGTGTGGTGGCTCACACCTGTGCCCTTTGGGAGGCTGAGGCACGAGAGTCACCTGAACCTGGGAGGCAGAGGTCGCAGTGAGCTGAGATTGAGCCACTGCACTGGGTGGCAATAATAATAACTGAAGGCTCCAAAGAGCTTTTGTGTGTGTGAATTACATCCAAGGCTGGCTACATCATTTTTAGGGCCTGGTGCAAAATGAAAACTCAGACAAAAAATGCTGCAAAAGGTACTGAAATAGAAAGCTTTGCCCTTTTTCCACAGTCTCTTTTTTCCTTCACTCCTCCCTCTCTCAGCTTGTCACAGTGGTTCTGTTTGCTACTTATTGTCACTCTAAGTAAATAAAAGTAAACATTTAACCTATGAACGTACATTTTACCATTCATCGTTTTGTTCTGTTTTGTTTTCTGAGACAGAATCTCACTCTGTCGCCCAGGCTGGAGTGCAGGGGCACGATCTTGTCTCGCTGCCGCATCTGCTTCCTGGGCTCAAGTGATCCTCTCACCTCGGCCTCCTGAGTACCTGGGATTACAGGCACATGCCACCAAACCCGGCTCCTTTTTTTTCTTGAGATGGAGTCTTGCTCCTTCACCCCAGGCTGGAGTGCAGTGGCACAGCCTTGGCTCACTGCAACCTCCACCTGCTGGGTTCAAGCAAGTCTCCCACCTCAGTCTCCTGAGTAGCTGGGATTACAAGCACCCATCATCATACCCAGCTAATTTTTGTATTTTTTTAGAGATGGGGTTTCACCATATTGTTGGTCAGGTTGGTCTTAAACTCCTGACCTCAGGTGTTCTACCTGTCTCAGCCTCCCAAAGTACTGGGATTACAGGCATCAGCCACTGTACCTGGCCTGGCTACTTTTTTTTTTTTTTTTTGAGACGGAGTCCCACATTGTCACCCAGGCTGGAGTGCAGTACGCTATGTTGGCTCACTGCAATCTCCGCCTCCTGGGTTCAAGTAATTCTACTGCCTCAGCCTCCTGAGTAGCTGGGACTACAGGCGTGTGGCACCACGCCCAGCTAATTTTTTTGTATTTTTAGTAGAGACGGGGTTTCACCATATTGGCCAGCCTGATCTCAAACTCCTAACCTCGTGATCCACCTGCCTCAGCCTCCCAAAGTGCTGGGACTATAGGCATGAGCTACTGTGCCCGGCCACCCGGCTACTTTTTAATTTTAATTTTTGTAGAGATGGGATCTCACTATGTTGCCCAGGCTGGTCTGGAACCCCTTGGCTTAAGTGATCCTCCTGCCTCGGCCTGCCAAAGGCCTGGGTTATAGGCGTGAGCCACTGTGCCTGGACATCGGGTCTTAATTAACCCCAGGCTGCATGCCACAAGGCCACGAGTGACCCTCGCCTGTCTGTGGCTGGTTTGTGGGGTGGAGGATGGCTGGCTGCTGGGTCTGTGTGTGAACACAGGCTTTGGCTGCTCCCTGCAGAAGCTCAGGGTGTGGGGCTCCGTGAGGCTCATCCTTCTCCCCAGCCACCTGCATGCTCCATTTGACTTCCTTTTCTAAAGTGTTCACCTGTGCAAATATTTGTGATTGGCCCAGCCCGCTGCTGCCGTGTCCCTTACTGCCGCCTGGGGTTGCCGCTGGCACTGCGTTCTGGAGAAGAGTGTGTCTCTCAAATTCCGAGATTTAGTTCTTTTCCTCTCCCCAGGGACAGGCACCATCTGTGTTCACCTACACAGCACACACGCACAGGTTCTATTTAAAAAGTGATTAAGAACAATATCATACAATGATGAACACATCACAGCTGTTTGGTACAGTTCACAGCCAGTTGTGAGAGTGTGTGCATTCACAAGCCGGGAGCTCTCCGTGCGCAGGCGGGGTGCAGCCTCGTCCAGTGCTTCCAGCCAGCGGCGTGGCTGCCTGCTGTACGTGTGCAAGCAGGGTACAGGATTCCCTCAGACCCTCTTTGGACTAAAGGTGCTTTACTTTTTCTTTCCTTTTTTTTTTTTGAGACAGAGCCTCACTCTGTTGCCCAGGCTGGAGTGCAGTGGTGCAATCCCAGCTTACTTGAGCCTACACCTCCCAGGTTCAAGGAGTCCTCAGCCTCCTGGGTAGCTGGGACCACAGGCTTACATCACCATGCCTGGCTAATTTTTAAATTTTTGGTAGAGATAGGGTCTCACTGTGTTGTCCAGGCTAGTCTCAAACTCCTGGGCGTAAGGAATTCACCTGCCTCAGCCTCCCAAAGTGGTGGGATTACAGGATTGTGCCACTGTGCCTGGCCTTTTTCTTGATTTTTTTTTTTTTTTTTTGAGATGGGGTCTTGCTCTCTTGCCCAGGCTTGAGTGTGATCTCGGCTCGCTGCAGCCTCCACCTCCCGGTTTCAAGCGATTCTCTCGCCTCAGCCTTCCGAGTAGCCGGGATTACAGGTGCACACCATCACGCCTGGCTAATTTTTGTATTTTTAGTAGAGACAGGGTTTCACCATATTGATCAAGAGGTGGTCTTGGACTCCTGACTTCAGGTGATCCACCTACCTCAGCCTCCCAGAGTGCTGGGATTACAGGCGTGAGCCACTGTGCCTGGCCTCTTTCTTGGAAGTTAAACTGCAGCAGAACGTGATTCCGTGGGGAGAGAACATGTCATCCACCCTTGTTGGGACCAGTGCTGGGAAGGATTCTGGGCTCCAGGGCTGGACCCTCCAGCTCTGATCCTGGCCACCAGCAACTGGTCAGTTTGTGCCTTGGACTGATGGGCAGAAAATCAATGGTTTTGCTCTGCTGACGAAAGTGCACCTGACAGCTCCCGTGCAGGAGGCCATCGAAGCACCACAGACACAATTATTCACTATAAAGATGTCGCTATCGGTTGCGCCGTGATGAGGATGAAGTGCAGGAAGAGACTGAAGTCAGATGGCCTGCTTTCTCCAGAAGGTGACGGGGAAAGCCTAACTTTTTTCTTTCTCTTTTGTTAACATTTTAAAACCATTTTCTGGCTGGGCGTGGTGGCTCACACCTGTAATCCCAGCACTTTGGGAGGCTGAGGCAGGCGGATCATGAGGTAGGCGGATCATGAGGTCAGGAGTTCAAGACTAGCCTGACCAACATGGTGAAACCGCGTCTCTATTAAAAATACAAAAATTAGCCGGGCGTGGTGGTGGGTGCCTGTAATCCCAGCTACTCAGGAGGCTGAGGCAGGAGAATCGCTTGAACCCAGGAGGTGAGGGTTGCAGTGAGCCGAGATCACGCCACTGTACTCCAGTCTGGTCAACAGAGCAATCCTCTATCTCAAAAAAACAAAACAGGCCAGGCATGGTGGCTCACAGCTATAATCCCAGCACTTTGAGAAGCTGAGATGGGCGGATCACGAGGTCAAGAGATCGAGACCATCCTGGCCAACATGGTGAACCCCCGTCTCTATTAAAAATACAACAGTTAGCTGGGCAAGGTGGCGCGAGCCTATATAGTTCCAGCTACTCCAGAGGCTGACGCAGGAGAGTCACTTGAACCCGGGAGGCGGAGGTTGCAGTGAGTTGCAGTGGGCCGAGATCACGTCACTGCACTACTGCCTGGGTGACAGAGTGAGACTCCGTCTCAAAAACCAAAAGAAAAAAAAGCCCTTTTTTTTATGAAGTGCAGTTGACCCTTGACCAACACAGGTTTGAACTGCATGGGTCCACTTAGACGCAGCATTTTTTCTTTTTTTCTTCTTTTTTTTTTTTTGAGATTGAGTTTTGCTCTTGTTGCCCAGGCTGGAGTGCAATGGCATGATCTCGGCTCTCCACAACCTCCGCCTCCCGGGTTTAAGCGATTCTCCTGCCTCTGCCTGAGTAGCTGGGACTACAGGCGCACGCCATCATGCCTGGCTAATATTTTTAGTAGAGACAGGGTTTCTCCCTGTTGGTCAGGCTGGTCTCAAATTCCCGACCTCAGGTGCTCTGCCCATCTCGGCCTCCCAAAGTGCTGGGATTACAGGCGCGACCACCCTGCCCAGTCATATTTTTTATTTATTTTTTTCTTCTTTCTTTCATCGTCTTTTTTTTTTTTCTTTTTTTTTAGACAAGGTCTCCTTGTTGTCCAGGCTGGAGTGGGTGGTGTGATCTCAGCTCACTGCAGCCGATACTTCCCTGGGCTCAAGCAATCCTCCCACCTCAGCCTCCCAAGTAACTTGGGCTATAGGCACCTGCCAGTACACCCAGCTACCTTTTGTATTTCTTGTAGTGACAGAGTCTTGCTACATTGTCCAGGCTGGTTCTGAACTCCTGGCTTCAAGCACTCCTCCTGCCTCAGCCTCCCAAAGTGTTGGGATACAGGCATGAGCCACTGTGCCCAGCCTCAAAGAAGGTCAATTTTTGTTTTGTTTTGTTTTGTTTTGAGATCCAGTCTCACTCTGTTGCCCAGGCTGGAGTGCAGTGGCTCTTTCTTGGCTCACTACAACCTCTGCCTCCCGGGTTCAAGCGATTCTCCTGCCTCGGTCTCCCGAGTACCTGAAATTATGGGCATGTGCCACCCTGCCAGGCTAATTTTTGTATTGTTGGTAGAGATGGGGTTTTGCCTTATTGGCCAGGCTGGTCTCGAACTCCTGACCTCCAGTGATCCACCCACCTCAGCCTCCCAAAGTGCTGGGAT
>CAUYQU010084447.1:0-67097 GCA_963574635.1 Cheracebus regulus | reverse complement strand
TTATAAGGACACATGCACACGAATGTTCATTGCAGCACTGTTTACAATAGCAAAGACTTGGAACCAACCCAAATGCCCATCGATGATAGACTGGACAGGGAAAATGTGGCACATATACACCATGGAATATTATGCAGCCATAAAAAATGGTGAGTTTGTGTCCTTTGTAGGGACATGGATGAACCTGGAAACCATCATTCTCAGCAAACTGACACAAGAACAGAAAATCAAACACCGCATGTTCTCACTCATAGGTGGGTGTTGAACAATGAGAATGTATGGACACAGGGAGCAGAGCATCACACACTGGGGTCTGTTGGGAGGGGGATGTAGGGGAAGGACAGTGGGGGGTGGGGACTTGGGGAGGGATAACATGGGGAGAAATGCCAAATATTGGTGATGGGGAGGAAGGCAGCAGACCACATTGCCATGTATGTACCTATGCAACAATCTTGCGTGTTCTTCACATGTACCCCCAAACCTAAAATGCAACAAAATATATATATATTTTTAAAAAAGACAAAATATAACAAATACTGGCAAGGATGCAGAGAAAGGAAAATGCTCCTACGCTGTTGGTGGAAGTGCGAATTAGTACAGTCATTATGAAAAAAATATATAGAGTTTCCTTAAAAAAAAAATAGAACTACCATATGATCCAGCAATCCTACTACTGGGTATATATACACAAAGCAAAGGAATCAGTATGTTGAAGAGATACCTGCATTCCCATGTTTACTGTAACACAATTCATAATAGCTAAAGTATGTAATCAATCTAAGTGTCTATCAACAGACGAATGGATAAAGAAAATATGGTATACATACAAAATGGAATACTATTTCGCAATTAAAAAAATTTTCTCTCATTCACAGCAATATAGATGAGCTTGGAGGACATTGTTAAGTGAAATTAGCCAGGCATAGAAAAATAAATACTACATGTTCTCAGTCATATGCAGAAACCAAAAAGGCTGATCTTATGTAAGTAGAGAGCAGAAAAGAGGTAGGGAAGAGTAGGCAGCAGGGGACTGCCAACGGTTGATTAATGACTATAAAAGTACAACTAGAAAGGAAGAGTAAGTCCCACTGTTCTGTAGCACTACAGGCATACTATAACAACAATTTATTATATATCTTCAAATAGCTGGAAGAGCAGATTTTGAATGTTCCCATCACAACGATATAATAAATGTTTGCTGCAACAGAAAAAAAAAATGATATTAAGCCTCTCTATGAAGAGAACATTGGCTAGTCTGTGGAGTAAGAAAGAATTTAAGATCTAAAAATAGTTAGGTTCCCAGTGGAAATTGTGAGAAATGCTGATGAAAGTTTGGCAGTTTTTCTAACCAGCGATAGTGTAGTTTCCAAAGCAGAACAGGTGAGTCAAGACTAAAAATTGTTTCTAAATTTTAGATGGGTCTTTACAATTGCATACTTTGCCTATCCTTCCCAGATGGGAGACATTTTTAAATCAGAGGCTACATCTTTATTTTGATGTATCTCACGATGTCTTCCAAGCATTCGTTTAATCACTATTGCATTTAGTTTTATGTTCATTCTTGCATTTATTCTAGTAACAATTGTTTAGTAACAATTGTTCAGCCACCACTGTATGTGTATGTCATGCACTATACTAGGAGTAGAAATAGAGAAATAACTTATGAATTCTATTTTCATTTATTCATTCGTTTACTCATTGATTAATAAATATTTACTTAAATCCCACTATTTGTCAGGCATTGCTCTAGACATTTGGAATACAGTCGTTACTTAAGTCTATCTTGTCTGATGTTAGTATGGCTACCTCTGCTCTCTTTTGTTTACTATATGCATGAAATATCCTTTCATTCCATCTTTTTACTTTCAGACTATGTGTGTCCTTAAAGCTAAAGTGATAGTTTGTAGGTAGCTTATCACTGACCGTGTTTTGTTGTTGTTGTTCATTTTTGTTGTTGTTGTTGTTGTGTTTTTTGTTTCTTTTGAGACAGAGTCTTGCTCTGTCATACCAACTGGAGTGCAGTGGCGTGATCTCAGCTCACTGCAACCTCTGCCTCCAGGGTTCAAGTAATTTTCCTGCTTCAGCCTCCTGAGTAGCTTGGATTACAGGTGCGTGCCACCATGCCTGGCTAATTTTTCTGTTTTTAGTAGAGACGGTTTTACCATGTTGGTCAGGCTGGTCTTGAACTCCTGACCTCGTGATCTGCCCACCTCAGCCTCCCAAAGTGCTGGGATTGCAAGTCTGAGCTGACACACCTGGCCCACCATACCTTGCTTTTAAATTTTTTTCCAAATCTATTCAGCCACTCTATGTCCTTTGATTAAAAAGCAGCACATTTACATCCAAACTAATTATTGGTAGGTAAGAACTTGCTATTTTGTTAATTGTTTTCTGACTGCTCTGAAGTCCTTTATTTTTTTCTTCCTCATTTAAGATGAGATATGGGTGGGGACACAGCCAAACCATATCATCAGTTTTTGGAGCTTTGTTAGTTGCTTCAAAGGTGTCATGTTGCTTTAAATCTTCATGATCTTTATATTTTTGCATTGTTTCTGCACATTTACAAAGCAGTCACCTTTCCCAGTCTTTACAGGTTCACTTTTTCAGGAAAAGACCTTCACAGCCAGCCAGACCTGGGGATCTTGATGGGAATATATAAGTGAACAAAATGGAAAATTCTGCTCCTATGAAACTTACATTCTAGAAGAGTGAAGCAGAAAATAAATAAATAACACAATTAGTAATACATTAGAAGGAAGTAAGTACTATGGGAAAAATGAGTAAAGTGGCAAGAAGAGACTAACAAGAATTGCTGACTGCATTTGTTAGTATGGTAATATAGTTAAGTCTCAATGAGAAAGTAACACTCTCATTTTGATATAGGTAAGAGAGTTTCTCACATGGCTCTATGAGGCAAGAATATCGAACACAAAAACCCTGAGGTGATATGATCAAGTGGTAAAGAGGCCAAGTGTTGATGTCAGGTAGAGTGGGAGGAGTCGAGGTCAGAGAAGGTTTAGAGGACCTGATTATGTAGGCCCTTGCAGAGTTTGGCTTTTTCTCCATGTGAAATGAGGAACTATGCTGGAGTTTGGGGCAGAGAAATGACATGAACTGACTTACATTGAAAAATGATCAATCTGGCTGCTGTGTTTATAAGAGTCTTTGGAGTCAAGGGAAGTCACAGGAGACAAGTTAAAAAGTTATCATAGAAACTCTGGCTCATGTTGGTATGCTGGACTAGGGAGTTAGAGAGAGTAGTGTGAAATGGCAATATTCCTGTGTGTAGGTTATGAAAGAAAGGAGACATAAACTTATCCTCAAAGGAAGAGTCTAAAGTTTCATCATTTACTTAAAGAAATGATCAAGGAAATCACTGGTTTCCATTTAGTGCTACAACAAACGTACTAATGAGGTTTACAGGGAGCCTAGTGTTGTCTTATTGAAATGAGACATAGTGTTAGGGAAGACTTCCTAGAAAAGATAATATTTAAACTCACTTTTGGTAACATGAGTAGATCTTTGTTAGATAATAAAAAGGCAGATAATGATTTAGAATGTGGAAAGTTAGTAAATAAAAATAGAGGAAGAAGAACGAGTATAGGTAGGTAATTAATGAGAGATAAAGAAGTAGGAAGCAGGAAATTATGCAGGAGCTTAAGTCCAATGTAAAATTATAGAGCTTTATTATAAATGTTGGGGATAGCCTCTTGAAAGTATTAAGCAGAGATATTACCATATTAATAAAAATTCCTTAATTCTAATCAATATAAAGGAAGATTTTGGAAATACTGTATCAGAGACAATATATCAAAGGGAGACAGTTAAGAGTTAATTTTATGATCTAGATGAGATACAATGAAATGTGAATTGAGACTGTTACTGAGGGAACACATATAAAGTAGAAGGTAAGGTATGCAAATTATAGTGGAATATTAGATGAGGATGAGGGAATAACCCTGGGAGTCATCACCTAAAAAAGGAAACGAAAGGTGTAGACAGGTTTGAAGAGGTAGATGATAAGTTTGGTTTGAACAAAGTGAGATTGTGCAATTTCTCAGTTGAATTCATTAACAGGATCAACTATGTGAATGAATATAAGCTCCAGGGAAAGGTCCAGATGGGGACTCAAATTGGAGAAGCATAACATATAGGGACAATTTAAGCTCTATAATTTGATTATTTCACTTAAAACAACAAGAAATACTACTGAGAACAGAGATGAGTAATGTACCAATATCTAGAAGCAAACCAGAATGAAAGTGGTCCATAAATAAGGCATGTAATGCAAAAAGAGAAAGGAGCTTTGGGAGACAGGAGTGTTACAGAAAGGAGAAAATTGTGCAAGAGGAAGTGGTCGATAGTGCCAAAGTCTTTAGATTCTTGGAAAATGAGGTAATTATATGTCATGGGGTTGGCAACATGAATGTTATGACATCCCCAAAATGTTAAGATGTATGATTCCAGAAGAGGCAGACAGTCGATGTGGAGATTTGTGAACAAATGATATGAAAGACAGTAGTACAGAAAAAAAGCTGAAAATAGAATTGCAACTCAGAAAATGGGTCAATATTTGCACTCTAGATATGTTATTATTAATTAGAAATCTGAATTCAGTCTGTCCAGTTTCCTTAATCTTTGCCTCTAAGAATATTGCCTGTTTTCACATGGATTCATTTTAAGCGTGCATCTATTGTAATAAAAATATGTGCTTTTGTAGTCAGAGCATGGGATTTATTTTTCTGGCTTCATATAAGAATTCCTATGGAGGAGATACACCCGTTCTGTGTCTTTCCCTATTGTATATGTATATGGATACGTGTGTGTGTGTGTGTGTATGTATGTATGTATGAAACCTAATTTGAGAAGTTATCTGTCATAGAGAAAGCATTAAATGTTAATGAGTAAATTTGAAAACAATCTCAGCTCAAAATTTAGCCATTTTATATCTTGTCAAGTGGTGGTCATAGTAGATTTATAGTAGGAACTTTTCCATTACCACGACCCCCCTTAATTTCTAACTATGGCTACCTATTTCTAAATAATGCTGTTGGGTATATGACTAGGGTGAATAAAGGTAAATGTTTCCGAATGACTCATTTTCCTCTTAGGAAATCAACTCAAAATAGAATTCCCTGCTGATGGCTGGGTCAGAAAGGCTACATCATATACAGTGTTCTAGAAATATATTTGTTGCTGCGGTACTGCTAATCACTTCATCCAAATCATGTTGTTCTCTTACCTTTAAAATTATACTTCCATTTATCTTTTAAAAAATGATTATTATATTTTTTACATATGAATATTTGTAAAAATAGACCATTGGAATACAGAAAAAATAACCTAACTACTTGTCCAAGTTAACATTTTTACATGTCAAAAATATAATGAATGCTTGAAGTATAAAGCAACAGAGAGCTTAAATTAAATCTGGCCTAACTTTAAAAAGTGTGTGAGAGAGATGGCTTTGTCAGAGACCTCAAAAATACCAAGTATCCATAAATAGACATGACTAATTGTGAATTTTCATGAGTATTTAATCCAAGTGACCCCTGATCATTAATACCTGGAAATGATGAAAACAAACATCTAACATAAACATTTATTTAAAAGCTTTTTGAGATAAGAATAGTATTAATATAATGTACAATGCTATCACCTTAGACAATCAGGTGTCCTATATCTTAGTTATTTCATGCATACACTTTCACATAAATATTTACTTTTCCTGACCATGAAGATAAAGAACATAGAGCCATTAAGGTCTGTTCTCTCTTACTGTTGTTAACACCTTGTCCCTCAACTTATTTATTCTTTTACGTCTACAATGCATTTTAGGCAAACTCCTCATATCTGCCCTTGAATTGCACTCTCTAGCAGCCTCCCTTAACCAGTAACTTGTTTCTGGTGCTCCCCAGTGAAATGATAAGGAAAGATAATGGAGAGTTAAGGCCATGATATGAAGGATGTGTGCTAATTTTATGTATCATGCCCAAAGCTACATGCCCAGTTCTTGCTCTTTTATTATTCCCAGTCCTAGAGACACTGCAATTTGCTCTGACATGGAAGAGAGGTTTAGACTTTGGAGGTTCAATAGCACCAAGTCTAGGGCCAGAGAAGAGTAAGTCTTAAACTCAGGGTAAACATGAATCCATGGTTCCCTATTTTACCTTAATTCTCAATGATTACAAATTCCTGTAGCCTTTTCACCATTCATGTGGATAATACTTCTTTTACTCATCCATTCATCCAATATTTATTGATAGTTCTATATTCAGCTCTATTTTTGTGCTAAGACTACAATAATGACAAGATACCCATAACCTTAAAGAAGTTTAGTAAGAATAAAAGATAATTAGTCCTTCCTTACACAGAGGAGGCTTACAGATCAATGTATGAGGACCTCTATGCTCTATGCCCCTATTAGCTTCAGATCAAGGGCTATCTTATACTACTTTTGTGTTTGACAGGTTAAGTTTCCTCTACAGATATTCCATGGTCTAGAACTTTTCTAATCCAATACCATATTATTTTTTCCCATGGTCGTGATTCTAATATCTGGGATCCTACATATGTTTAAATTATAGCCTAACATTGTATGATTTTGTTGTTTAATCTATCTTCAAAACTCCAATAATGGTCTAACAAAGTGGCCTAAGATTTTGATGTTCTTCTCTACTGCCATATCTTTCAAGGAGAATTTCGGATTTCCATTTTAATTCTTCCCCATAGATTCTCACATAGCTCTTTGTTCCTCTCACAGAAATTTTTCTTATTCTAAATTATATAACAGTCATTTGGGTACTATTACTAATTTGATGGTTTGAGAATATAACACAATACTTTTGTATGATATCAACTAAATGTTTCATGAATGGAACTTTGAAGCAACCTCCCTCTGCTCTTCTACACCATGTGCATTATTCTACTTCTGGAAACATGACTAAAACCAGTTGAGCTTCCAAGAGCATTTTTTTCAACCATATATGACAGAGTTCTCCTTAAATTCAACACGGTTGTCAAGTGTAAATCTGGGACTCATTCTGAATCTTAGCTTACTTTTTACTTTGATATATAGATAGGATCTTTGGATTTGATCTCCAGATTGCCACAGGACATAAAGAGTAGAATAATGGAAGGAACCTAAGAAACTTAGAGAACAACACAAATATTAGTGCTAATATTAGGATAAGGGTCTTACTGGGATACGTGAGGGGTGATTCACAGGTCAAGCTATGATTGAAAGCTCAGACCTTTTTCCTACAGTTGTAGTGCCTTAGACATTTGGATACCAATGGCTGACTATTGAAACTCTTCCTCCTTCTCTGTGATATCTATCAATATTTTTCCTCCTCACTGCACACCCATACTTCTTACATGTGGACAACTGACATTTTCTCTTTCTTATGTTATACACTCTGCACAGGGAAAGACAAGTCTTTCAGTGGAAGCCCCTCCCCATCTCAACAAGATTCCTTACCTTATACCACATTATATAGAAATACTAACTTCACAATTGACCTCAGAAATTCAGCCCAAAAACTCCGTATACATTTCTTACCATTGCCTCTGGCCTGAGTGTGGACACTGATAGGTCTTCCAGAGCAATGTGTCCTAGAAGTCAACCCTAGATTAGCTCCATGCCCTTATGAAACTTTCATCTTTGTTTGAAGAGTGTAGTCTCAGGAGCTGTGGTGGCTCAGGCCTGTTGTCCTGGCACATAAAGAGGTGAGGCTAGGTGTTTGAGGCCAGCCTGGGCAACATAAAAACCTCTTATCCATTAACCAAGAGTGTAATCTCAGTTACTTAATATCTGAAATGGAATCTATCATATCATTGTCTTCCTTGTAAGGTTATTATAATAATTAAAGAGTGGATGCAAAGTGCTTAGCACAGTGAATAGCACATACTGAAAAGTAAGTGTAGGCTCTGACAATGATGACCATGATGATGTCATGAACCTATTTGTTCTTAGTCGTATATTGCCAATAACTTCAATTCATACTAACCCCACTTCTGCCCCCCTAAACAGTGTATTGGAACAGGTCCCCTATTTCCCACACTAAAATATGCGCTTTCCCATACTTAGGGAGTGCCAAGGGAGTTCTGAATTGAAATCAGAAATCGAGTAAGAAACAAGTAAGTTACTTGTTCTGAAAAGGAACAGGCGCCCTCATCAATGGACTCATGTTGCCTTTAAATTCACTTAGGTTGGACCAGAGAGTCTACAGGAAAAATGAAGAACATGACCATGCTCCAACGAGTTCTGAGGGAAATGAAAATTAATTTCATTTGAGTAATATATCCATATCCCCCTGGATTTTCTGAGTTCTTTTAAAATTTAACTATTACCTTTAATGGCTTGATATCCCTCTAGAGAGGATATTTATAGTATAAAACAATTCTCTTATCAGCTGAAGGTTTCGGTACCAACCTTATAAAGCAAGGATATGTGGTTTTGTTTATTTTAGCACTTAGAAAGTGATTTAAGCAGTGATGGAGGAGGTGGGTGAGAGGGTGGAGTTACATTTCAGCAAGGATTTTGAAATCTTTGGAACTTAAGGTTGTACAAAAATAATTGACCAAAAATGGAATAGCTGTGGCTATTTTTGATGAATGTGCCAGCAGTTATATATTATGTCCTTTTTCATTTTTGTTTATTCAGCTTAACAGAGGATATAAAAAAGGTGCTTTTGATTAAGCACTTTAATATCTTACATTTATATACTACCTTTCAACCCTAAGGATTAATAAGCTATGTTTATACAGTTTTATAAATGTTATACAGAATTGGCCTTTTTATTCACTGGGAATGGTAGAAAGTCATCTGTGGCAGAAATTTCCCCCCCAAAGGAGATAGGGAATTCAGGCCAAGTTCATCAAGATAGATTCAGCTGATACAGAATGTACTAAAATCATATCTATTAGGTAACTCCCACTTGTCTGATAAGCTTTGGGAAAGAATTCCACTGAGAACATTGATCAATATGCTACCTAATTAATTAATATAATGTTTAGACAGTTTATTTGGAATTGCCTCTCATTGCTAGTATGTAAGAAGGGTTTCTGGAGATTTTGGCAGTTACCATATAAAACTACTAACTTACTTCCCTCAGCTTGATGAAAAGAAGTAACAAGAAATATTTCATCAGCCATTTGCTTAAACTTTTCAAAGGTATTTTATTGGGGACTCACTTTTCCTATATTAGAATGGAGAACAATGGTGCATCTATTTGTGTGTGCATTAATACAAGGGATAATTGCTAAATATGTAATAATATTTTAATTTATATATATGTTCTCTACACTGAATATGATTTTAAATGGTAAATACTGTCTTGATTATAGCCATTAAAGTCAAATGGAAATTATTATTGGATTTCATATTAAAGAGTTATGCTCTTATAATAGTTTCAGGTGCTTTTTCTTGACAACTAAAAACAACCAAAATATAGTTGATTAGCTATAACAATGAAAATAAAGTTATAATTCATAAACTATAAGGTAGCATTTGATATTTAATATTTAATTTGAAGTCTCTCTCTCTCCTCTCTCTCTCATTCCATCTTTCTCTCTCTCTTATATACATATTCCTAACTGAAGGAATCTTAAATAAGATTCAAGAGACTCATGAGTTAGTCTTGATTTTGATCACTCACTAACTTGCTGGTTCATGTCTCTCTGGCCTCAATTTCTTAGTTTGTATTACTTCCTATGGAATTCATGGAAGAGAAAGTCCACATATTATAGCAATAGTATGTTAAATGTATTAATCTTCTAAAGAATTTGTCTTTTTAAAACCTCACATATTACTAAGTTAAAAAAATTACCAAACTTTTTGGGCTGCCATGTTATCCATTACTGTATGAAGTCCATCATGAATATATTTGTGAAGCTTAAAGGATGTCCAATGTCCAATTAAAAACTTTAAAGTTCTAGTTTATTTAGTTCCTATTTATGATGAGTTGAATTGAAGATGACATCAAATTCAATGCTTTATAATCATCATAAAACACTTGATTAATATCTATATTTTGGAAGGACAAGACTAAGGCCTATTTTGAAATATATCTAGGGTATAGCCATATATTCTCTCAAGCTTTTGTATATTCAAATTTATGTAAATAGCTTTGTTGTATTTGGATATACCATTATGTTTAATTTATAACAATAATGACTTTTTTTCCCATTTTTATTATTTTATTTGTCAGTAACTAGCAACTTGACTAATCTTTAAAATTTGAATGCTCAGATTTTAATTAAAGGGGTTAGAGCAGTATTTACAAAGAATTACAGAAGCTAAGTATCATAGTCTAGAGGCAAAAAAAATCCATGTGTACTGTTTCATTATATTGTGACAGGTATAATTTCAGATGAGATATATATTTATCTGTTGTTTCTGAAGGCACAACAATCTCATGGCTTGTTCACATTGCTTAATAATAATCAACTTCACTTTCTTTGCAGCCTACTAAATTTCTCAGAGAATTGCTTGCATAAGGAACTCCCCCACATTAAATTGCTATGCATTAGAAGATGGATTATTCCTGTGCACGTGGAAAGAGTTGATCCTCCAGGCTAGGTATTGCAGGATGATAAAAACAAAAAATAAAATGCATTTTGGCAAAGTTGAATGTGCTAATACAATTTCTCAATCAACTCTCTGCATGCTGTCTTTTACTAAATGCCCTGGGTTGCAAATAATTGGCCCAGTAAAGGCATTTCATTCTAATATCCATCTTCCTGTAATACTTGTGTTTATGAAAATGAATATTTTCATAATTTATAAACTAAACAATTTATTGAGTCCTTGGTCAGAGAGTACTGTGTATTATGCAGAAAACAAAGGCAATAGGAAACAGAGACTCTGCTTCTACTATCTTATCTAACTCTATTCTGCTCCATGGTAAATCTAGCTAGTGCATGTAAATCATGTTTTCTTTAGAGATCGGGGCCTACGTCATTTGTGCATCTCCCTCCAGTCAAATACCACACTTTGTGTAGAGCAAGTGATAAATAAATGTTTGGAACATAAAACACTTAGAAGACTTAGTCTGATAGGAGCAGGACACTTTGTAAAATGAATGTTAAAGAATATATTTGCCCTTGATTTTTAGATTTATAAAAATAAACACATGTATATGTCACCTAATCTCTCAAACAGATAGATTTATAGAATGGTTTCCCAGTTTCTATAAAGAAAGCCAAAGTATCTTTGGCTGAAATTCAAAATCCTCTAGAATAATTGTCACTGACTGACTTTTAGTCTCAACTCCATAACTTCTTCCTCCATACCAAACAGTCTAGCCATGTTGAATTATGTTTGAAAGATTGTACACCCTGGTTTGCCCAGTTTGGGCATGGCTTATAACTATTGTCTTAGCATAGTATTAAAACCACTGCTTTCGCTTTTATAAGTGCATTGGTTTGGATTAGATGTATGGTTTCCCTAATTCATATACTCATTTAATGGGTATCTGTTTTTTCAAGTTTTTGTAAATTTTGGAAAATTATCATTAGAGCTTGTATGTCTGACAAGTATTTGGGTATATATATGTTAAACCTTTAGGTCTTTCCATGTGCAACCTAAAGATTGAGCTGGCTCGAAGTCTTCTGAGAGCATTATGTTTCCCAAAAGCTGTCTAAAACTTGAAGAATCATGGAAGCCTGGTTGGTTTAGATATTCCCTAGAGCACTTCTGTTGATTTTATTGAGGAAGTTTCCACAGTGTGGGTTTTTTTTGGATAATACTAGAAACACTCTGAATTTTACTTAGTTGTTAATTTAGGACTACAGTAGACCCCTTCTCAGATTGTTCCATTAAGATCCGAAACTATGGAAGCATCATACCAATTTTTCAAAGTATACTCCATCTGATAAATGTGTTTAGTAGTTCAGGGCTTCCTTAATTTATCATATTAATATTTCCAGAGTAATGCCAGTCTTGTCAGAGGGAGCTTAGGACTTTAAACCAGGAAGTATTGAGGGACCAGGATACACATTGGAAAATTAGTCACCTTAATAAAGATTATGCTAGTTTCTGTTTATTTCCTCAGATAAAATTCTGGCACCCAGTAGGAACATATCTGGAATCTGCCTGATTGAATTACTTTGGTTTATGTAAGTGCGGATGTGCACAGATTTAGTGAGTTAGTCTCCATGGCTCTGCCTTCATCTGTGGATTTCTGTCTACTTTCTCCCATCTCCTGCCTTTGGCTTTTGGTTCTCCAGTCTGATAATAAACATTTATTTTCTCCTTTGGCTCAGGACATGCAACTTCTGTCACAGTTAATATAAGGCAGTGGTATCTGCTAAAACAGTAATGCTTCTGTGAAAGCTTGCAGTTCAAACACAGTTACAATTCTTTTTCGCTGCCTTTATTTTTAGTCATAAGAACATAGGAGGAGGGCAAAGTTCGCAGTGCTTAAGACGTCAAAGAAATGATTCCTCTGCCTCTGTCTGTAGAGCCAAGGGAGCTGGATGAAACTTTGGATAGCTTCATAGGAGCCAAGGGTATCTATGGCTACTAGAAGAGCCTGCCCTGTGACTTAGAAATGTGAAAAATATTGCTAATGATAAGTAAAAGTCAGCAGGACTGGTTTTCTAAATTGTGACCCAGGGCACGTGTGAGCATGTGTGTATATGTGATCATAGACTGTCCCCTAAACAGTGTTTCTCAACATACTTTCTAGGCCCAAGAAGAATAATTAAATATTCAGATTAAGTCAGGTATGGGAAATGATTTTAAAAGTTGAATCTTTCTTCTTCAAACCCATGATGTTTCTGTACCTAAAGATCTATGTGTATTTTTAATTCATTGCACCTCAAGAAAAAAAATAACTGAAATAGAAAAGATTCATACAGAAAGAATGTAAACAATCTTGAGAGATACAAAAACCCCAGATGAAAATAAAATTAGATGAAAGTTGAAAGGAAATATGCTTGTTATTCATAAAATTATGAAGTCTATTTCTATCAAACCCCTAAATAACAGAATTAACTGGATCTTGCTTTTAATAATGCTATTTTGGGATGAAGATACTATTTTCAAAATTGTTGGAAGAGTTAGGGAATGTATGAGCCATTTTGAAGTGTCCAGAGTTTAGCATTAGCAGAAAGCCACTACTACACTTAAACCAAGGGGGGTAAGGAGGGAAATCATGTTACTGGGATATAGGAAGATCTGGAACTACAGAGGGTAGAGCTGCCAACAGGAGCCTAAGAAGTCAAGGGACACAACCCCTGCCGGAACCACAATGCTAAATTAAAGATGGAGAGGAAAAAGTACTCAGAATTATTTCTTCCCATTTTTAGATTTATTGCTGGTGTCTCTCATTAATTCAAACCAATTAAAATAAAGAAAGAAAAGGATCCAAAATCATCAAGCACTTGGAGATCAACTCTCCTGGTGTATAGAACAGAACTGAGAAGACTGAAAAGTTGTTCCAGTGAGAAAAAGGGAAATAAGCACATGGAAAATATGCAGCACAAATGGAGACAATGATGTTATTATTTAGGTGTTACTGTATTTCCCATGATACAGATATGAAACCTGAATGTAGGATTGTTTAACCAATTTGCCGTAGGTCACAGATCTTGTGGAACTCAGACCACTTCCTGGAATTTATTTTTCTTACTCAATAGCCAGTGTTAATTATTGTGTCCCATTGCCACTTCAGTGTTTATATATTTTTGCAGTTGATTGCAACTGGCAAAAATAAATATTTAAATAACATACACATAATACAAATAAAAATTTATTGATAATAAGCTAAAGCAAAATACAAGAAAATGAAAAAGAACTACGTATTACATGGAGACAGTATAAAGAAAGTTAGTATACACTTATTCTCTTCCATTTTTTAATTCGGTTGCATTATTTCTTATATTCCCATTAAAAGCTCGAAATTCCTGTCACATCATCTTAAATTAGCTTTTGCAGGCTAAGGACCTTAGGCATGAATGTTTCTGCAAATTGAATGGAAAAAGTACTGCAATGTACCAAAGTCTTCAACATCAGCTCGGAGTTACAGCTTGAACCCTAGTCAAAAATACAGTTTGGGATGTGTGAGTATGAGGGAACGTATTTAAAACTGCCTTCATCTTTATACTTAAAATATTAAATATAAACCAGGAAAGAAATGCTTTCAATATTATATTATACATATTCTTTGTATATTCCATTCTATGCTGACAATATCATGTAAATGGGCTGTGGTGAAATGTAGCAAATGAAATGTTCTCAAATCAAAGTGAGAAGATGGTATGATCTTGACTTCAAAATTTAAAGTTTTACATGTATTTATTTCTATGTGTAAGTGCTTTCCATAAAATGTCAAAGTTGTCAATTCTACTATATCATAAAATAAAAATATTGGATTATTTTAATCCTTGGTACAATGTAGCATCATAACAAACCCTAGTCCAGCATTGAGTTCATTTTGCTTAAGTTTTTTTCTCAGTATTCAATGTCAAATAGTGGAGGCCTAAAATGATGACAAGGAGCCTGTTCACACCTTGTTCAAATGATGAAACTCCCTGTTCACTGAGCACTGAACAGGGAATTTCATTAGGGCCTGAGTTGATAAAACAGGAAGGATGGAGTCATCCACATGGGCAGCTTTTCCAGAGTGTGTTACTTAGTATCAGGACTCATCAAGAAAAAGAAATAAGAAGTGCATTACTAAACAAAGGAGAGCAAAGTAGAAGGCATGAACAAATCACTAATGTTTGAAAGGAAATAAATATCATAATAAATGGAAAAAATGATTTAAAAGTCACATATAAGGAATGTGACATGACAGATGAAGACAATTGTCAGATATGGGAAGGAATGTGCTCCAGTCAGAAGGACTGGCACGAGAAGACACAGGTTTGAATGGAGGTACTGTAGGTTACCTGTGGGACTCCTGCAGAGATATTAGGAATAAGGACCAGTGGTTTTGGTTAAGTGTAGACAAAGGACACTGAGAAAACATGGAGGCTTCCAAGTTAAACCAAGAGAACAAAAAAGGCAATTATGGACTCTGGACATTTGGGGAATGGCTGGAAAGGGACTAGTTTATCTCTTGGAAATTAACTTAGTCTTGAAACATAAATGAAATTCCACAAATTAATTTCACAAAATTAATAATTTCATTTAACCACCCAGTCCTTAAGATTTTTACTACTATATAGGTATCTATACAGGTATCTACATGAGAAAAAAACATAGGTCTCTAATGTTGTTTTATGTGTATGTGTATATATATATATATATACATGAGAAAAAACATAGGTCTCTAATGTTGCTTTATATGTGTGTGTGTGTGTGTGTGTATGTATATATATACATATATGTGTGTGTGTATATATATATATACACCTCTGTTTTACTGCATTTTTCAAATGCTTTCTTACTTTAATACCTTTCTTTATTATTATTTTACTTGTAGATGGGCTTCAGGTAAATCCCTTCCCTGGCAGAATTTAATAGTAAGAAAACTATTCCCTGACAATATTAAATAATTATTTAGCAAGTATCCTTGAATCTTTTTAAGTTATAATTATATAGAATAGTCTAAATTCCTACCACATCGCCTATTCTTTTCAAATATCTCTACTCATCAGATGTCTGTGTCATGTGATAGCTATCTATATTATCTTGGGTTTTCATTTTTGGTAAGAATTTTATAACTTTTAAAATTTTATCTGAGTAATTTATTTTAATACCTGAATCTCAATTTTGTATATTTTACATTAACTTTTTTCTTTCTCATAGTAATCACTATTGCTCTATTAACCCTATCAAAGTACCAATGTTTACAATGTTTGGGCTTCAATTTTATATACATGTAAATATTTCATATATTTCATTGTTGTATAGTGATCTCTCATATGGATTCATTGCAATTTATTCATAGATGCTTATGCTTTGTTCAATATGTTTCAGGCACTTACATCCCATAATATGCTTGGTGCCCACAGTTTTGTCTCTGGTTAGGGGAGGCACCACTGAAGCAGGCTTGGAGTCCTGAGGAGGTTTCTAGTTTTATTTAACAAAAATAAACAGAGCTTAGAAATATTTTTCTAATATTTTTGCTCAATCAACTGCATTGCCATCTAAAAAAATGAGGACTTATGTCTGCCTTGTATTACATGTAAAGATAAATTGTTTGCAGAACTCTAAGTGTGAAAGGTAAAATTCAAAACTTTCAGAAGGAAACAGACTGTCTTCAGGACCTTTGAGTAGAAAGTTTTCTTAAAGAGAACATAATAGGCACTAATCCCAAGGAAAATACTTGTATTCTGATTAATTAACTTTTATTTTTTAAATAATTCATATGTCAGAATGCAAGTCAGAGAATTACTTTTAGTAAAATTATGCTGGAAAAGATTTTGATAAATTGAGTTATATTAAAATTAAATCTTCTGTTCATTAAAATGTACCACAAAATTTTCTTGTAAAAGAAAACCTCAGGGGGCAGGAGATAATTGTAATGCTCATACTAAACCAATAGCATAAATGTAGATCAAGGAAGAGCTACATTTGTTAAAATTCATTGATTACTACCCTTAAAATGTTGGAATTTATTATACATAAATTACATCTTAATAAAGTTTTTCTGGGGAAAAAAAAACTCATACAGATAGATAAGAAAAAGACATAGAAACAATTGGAGGGGGAAAAAGAAACCTAAATGGACGCTTCACAAATGAGGATATCTGAGTGCCAATAAACACATGTCCTATGCTTAAGCCCTGGTTGTTGAGACTTCAGTGAGCCATGATTGTGCCACTGCATTCCAGCCTGGGGCATAGAGTGAGAGTCTCAAAAAATATATACATCCTATATATAGGACATTTAAATTAAAACCGCAATTTGATGCATCTGCAAGCCTTCACGAATAGCTAAATTGAAATGACTAACAATAACAGAATTGATGAGAATATGGAACAGTGAAACTGTCATATTTTGAAGATGGTACAACCACTCTGATGACTGGAAGTATCTACTAAAGCTAACTATACGTACATCCTGTGTCCCATAGTTCCATTTCTATGCATATACCTATCAGAAATGTATAGAAATGTTCATCACAAGTTATGTGTATAACTGTTTATACCAGTAATATTTGTAATACTCTACAACTGAAAACTACCCAGATTCCCATCAACAAAAGAATTGGTAATTATATTGGATAGTATATCCACAAAAGTATACCAAAGTCATAGGAATGAAAATCTCTAGCTACACTCAATGATAAGAATGTATCTCACAAACAAATTGATTAGGGATTTACATCTATATTAATAAGAAAAGGGATGTCAATGACGTCTTCTGCTACCATGATTTTCAAGTTTTGTTATGAGGTTAACAATAAACTCATAACATTATTGATATGCTGTTGCACCTATTCTAGTCCATAAAATATTAATTTAAAGAAATTGTTTTTCTATTAAAAGTTGAAAAAAGCTTGTTTCTAAAGGGCATAGGTCTAGTCTTTTTTTTGGAAACTTTGAATGGGTGTAGTGACCAGTAAAGGTGTAGGGTGGGGGAGTAAGGAGTGTGTTGAATGACAGTTTAATTTCTTTCACTGATAATACCATAATTTTATAAATACTTATGATTGTATTTATTTCTCCTTCCATAAATTTGAATAATTTTAGATTTTGAAACAAATTTTATGTAAGATTTTAAAGTTATTGGCAACTATCTCTTTTAAAAAATTTTAAATTTGTAGTGTTGCTAGGCATTTCTTTTTATTTTCTTCAATAATTTTTTATTTTTACTAATACTAGCTGTTTCTTATATGTATCACTGTCTTCTCTTTAAAAATATCAGTTTTCTATTAATTTTTTCCATTTATGAACTATCTTTTTACAAAATTTGTCTTTTAAAGGCTTAACCTTTAAAAATTATCCAGGTATAATTTACACAGAGATAATTAATATTAATATGCTATAGAATATTTCTATCTACCAAAATGTAGCTTCTTGCCACTTTGTGATCAATCTCCTTGTACCATCACTTCTATCCACACTCCTTAGCAGTCACTGATTTATTGTCTATCACTATCAATTAGATTTGTGTTTTGAACTTTCAGATAAATAGAATCATAAATAATTCTGTGTGTGTCTTTTTTCATTTAACATAATGCTTCAGAGATTGATCCATGTATGAATATTCTTTTTATTGCTCAGTGATATTCCCTTGTATGCATATGCCATGATTAGTGTAATTTATTTATTAATAAAAATTGGAGTATTTACATTCTTAGTTATTATGAATAAGGCTGGTGTGAACATTACTGTGAATCTTTGTATAGACATATATTTTCATTTCTTTTAGGTCAATAACCAGGAGTAAGATTGCTGAGTCACATAGTAAGTGTATGTTCAGTTTTTTAAGAAACCACGAAATAGTTTTTCAGAGCATTTGTACCATTTTGCATTCCTACTAGCAATGTATTAGAATTTTGGTTAATTCACTACCTGCATCTTCCCTAGCCCTTGGTCTTGTCAAGCTTTCAAAGTTAGGCTATTCTATTAGATATGTAGTGGTATCTTACTGTAGTTTTAGTTTCTATTTTCCTGGAGACTAATGATGTTAAATACCTTTCCATGCAGTTATGTACTACTTTCACATCTTCTTTTAGAAAAGTGTCTGTCTAAACCTTTTTGCCTTTTTTGTTGTTATTGGAAAGTCTTCTTATTTTTGAGATGGCATCTATTGAAAGTATACACCTTTTATTAGATGTATATTTTCCAAGTATTTTTCTAAAATGTGCCACATATTTTCGTTTTATGGTTACACAATAAAAATAAATGAATTAGAAAAGAGAAAAACACTAAAATTGGTAATGAATTGTAAACATTGGTCCTTTGATAGCGTTAATAGAACCATAGTGATTAGCTATCACATGACACAGAAATCTGATAAGTTAGAGATATTTGAAAAGAACAGGAGATATGATAGGAATTTAAACTATTCTATATAACTTAAAAAGATTCAAGGATACTTGCTAAAAAATTATTTAATATTGTCAGGGAATAAATAATTTTCTTACTATTAAATTCTGCCAGGAAAGGGATAAAGAATATCAGCTTATCTATTTTATTATGTACCATCATTTTAGTAGTATTATTCAAAAACTATAGCTTCCAATATCTGCATAACCACCACTTTGGAAGAGAGATGCTCATACTCAGCAAAAATGAGTCAAATCAAATGCTCTGTACAATAAATATATAATATGTACAAGTAAGATTTATTCCAAGAATGCAAGGATAGTTTAATATTAAGAGATTCATTTGTTTACTCCAGCATCCACATATTTATGAAATACCCCAAAATCAATTGATAAAATGCACTAATAATAACTTATGAATTATTTTAAAATATGAGATACTGACATCCTATTTAAGGCTGAAATGCTAAAGACATTCCTGGGATAGTGATGAGTAAAACAAGATTGTAAATTGTGCCAAAGGAAATTAGACAATATATGCGCTAAATGTATGTCAGAGAAAATTAATATTTAATATCATTCAATATGTTTATTTATATATTTTTCTACCTGAAAAACTCACCATTAACATATAGACTGAAATGTATTTGCACTGCAAGAGAGTTTAAATAGCAGTAGAAAACTGAAAAAAAAAACAACAGTTCTTGCACATCAACAGTACTCAGAAATTGTACATAAGAAAATATACATATTTTTAAAATTAAAATTTAATAGGTATTTATGTTCCTCTGACTAAAATTATATAAATGTATAATTTTTATCAAGGACCTTTTTTACAGGTGCAACTTGGTAAAAATATTCTTTATAATCATAAATATAACAAAAATGTGGATTATTTAGAATAAGTAGGGGAAGAAGTAGAATTTAAAATCAGTAGGGGAATTAAATGTGTTTAGCAACAAAATTTGCAAAAAACATTTTTGGAATTAAATTGTTTTAGTTGTTATGTAAAACTATACTCCTCATTTCATGTGAGCTTTCTATTGTATATTTTTTGCTTTATACTCTTAAGCTATTAACCTGGTCTTGGAAGGCAAATGAATTTTTTAAATTTTTGCCCTAGTTAATACAGTTACATGTAATAAATAATAATCCAAAATAAATAGAATAAAATATTGGTTGTTATATGATAGACAGTCTTCACTTTATGTGATCTGATATTCATGAATTTTTTTCATCAATTTTTGTTACCACAGTTTTATTAAAAAGTATTAGTCTCTGAACAACCTATTTAAATTTTAGTTACTACAGTATATTAACTGTGAGTAACCATACCAAGTGTAGACTTTGCTTCTGGCTTTTCATCCACAATTCAGCAAATCACTAGATAAATAAGCAGTAACCAAGCATATCATTTATTTCAAAGTTTATGGGTGACTGTCCCCTGTACATCTGTCAGTTTATGCAGCCAGTGATAAATTTGTGACCTTTTACAAAAATGAATAGTCAAAAGAGGAAATTAGTCAACAAGAATAGCCTAGAAATGGAAAGTGATAATGCTGGATGTAGACTTGGAAAGCAGTTGGAATGGAAAAGGTTGTAAATAACCTAGAGCGACTGACCCTGACAAAACTTTTACATTAAAGGAACTCTTGGGAATATCTCACAACATTGAATGTGCAAAGGATACAAAGTTGCAAGCTGATCCAAAGTTAGAAAGAAAATGACAATTAAGAAAGGCATAGGAAAGATGTTCACTCTGTGTCCTATACGTGAAGGAAAGCATTCCGCAAGCTGCTCTTCATACATTTGCTTTCAACAAAAATATGAAATATTTCAAATCTTAAAGCCCCTAATATTTAAATTTCAGTGTGCCTAGAAAATATTAGCTTTGCTATTTTTAAATCTTCCTCCATATTTGTGACAAGAATAAGAGAATTTGTAATATTTTGACCAAAAATTTCAAAGATACCTCTTGTAATTTTCTCCATAGATGATCATTTTCTCAGTTTCAGCTCAAACAGTCATTTTATGGTGCTGCACCACAATGCAAAGAACTATCTGTATATATACATTATAATTTATATTATATATTGCATGTGATATGATTTAGCTTTGTTCCTACCCAACTCTCATCTTGAATCGTAGCTCCCATAATTCCCACGTGTCCGGGTTTCCTATGCTGTTCTTATGATAGTAAGTCTAACAATATCTGTTGGTTTTATAAAGGGCAGTTCCCCTACACGTGCTCTCTTCTCTACCACAATTTAAGACATGCCTTCTGCCATGATTGTGAGACATTCCCAATGTGGAACTGTGAATCCATTAAACCTTTTTTCTTTATAAATTACCCAGTCTTAGGTATTTCTTCATAACAGTATGAAAATGGACTAATACAGTAAATTGGTACTGGTAGAATGAGATACTACTACTAAGATACCCAAAAATGTGGAAGTGACTTTGGAACTGGGTAACAGGCAGAGGTTGAAACAGTTTGGAGGGCTCAGAAGAAGAAAGAGAGATTTGGGAAAGTTTGTAGCTTCCTAGAGACTTGTTGAATGGTTTTGACCAAAAAGTTTAGGGGGAGGTGGTCTCAGATGGAGATGATGAATTTATTGGGAACTGAAGCAAATGTGATTCTTGCTATGCAAGAGACTGGCAGCATTTTCCCCTGTCTTAGAGGTCTGTGGAACTTTGAACTTGAGAGAGATGATTTAGGGTATCTGACAGAAGGAATTTCTAAGCAGCAAAGCATTCAAGAGATTACTTGGGTGCTCTTAAAAACATTCAGTTTTATTCATTCACAAAGATATGGTTTGCAATTGGAACTTGTGTTTAAAAGGGTCACAGAGGGAAAAAGATTGGAAAATTTGTATCCTGACAAAGCAATAGAAAACAACACAGAATTTTCTGAGGAGAAATTCAAGCCTGTTGTAGAAATTTAGTTAAGTAGTGGGGAACCAAGTGTAATCACCAAGACAATGGAGAAAATGTCTCCAGGCCATATCAGATGTCTTCATGGCAGCTCCACCCACCACAAGCCAGGAGGTCTAGGAGAAAAACATGGTTTCATAGGCCAGACTCAGGGCCTTGCTGCTTTGTGAAGTCTTGAGACTTGGCGCCCTGCATCCCAACCATGGCTCAAAGGGGGCCAACATATAGGGCAGGCTGTTGCTTCAGAGGGTGCAAATCCCAAGCCTTGGCAGCTTACATGTTGTGTTGAGCCTGAGGGTACACAGAGTCAAGAATTGAGGTTTAGGAACCTCCACCTAGATTTCAGAGGATGTATGGAAACACCTGAATCTCCAGGCAGAAGTTTGCTCCAGGGATGGGACCCTAATGGAGATCCTTTGCTAGAGCAGTGTGGAAGGAAAATGTGAGATGGGAATATCCATACAAAGTCCTTACTGAGGCACTGCCTAGTGGAGCTGTGAGAAGAGGGGCACTGCCTTCCAGACCCCAGAATGGTAGATCCACTGATAGCTTGCCCTGTATGCCTGGAAATGCCTCAGACACTCAACACCAGCCCATGAAAGTAACCAAAAGAGGGGTTGTAACCTGCAAAGCCACACTGGCAGAGCTGTCTGAGACTATGGGAACCCACTTCTTGCATCAGTGTAACCTGGATGTGAGACATGAAGTCAAATGAGATCATTTTGGAGCTTTAAGATTTGATTGCCCCATTGGATTTCAGACTTGCATGGAACCTGTAGCCCTTTGGTTTTGGCCAATTTATTTCATTTGAATGGGTGTATTTACCCAATGCCTGTACCCCTATAATATTTAGGAAGTAATTTACTTGCTTTTGATTTTACAGGCTCATAGTCAGAGGGACTTGCCTTGTCTCAGATGAGACCGTGGACTGTGGTCTTTTGAGTTAATGCTGACATGAGATAAGACTTCGGGGGACTATTGAAGGGTATAATTGTGTTTTGAAATGTGAGGACATGAGATTTGGGAGGGGCCAGGGCAGAATGATACAGTTTGGCTGTGTCCCTACCCAAATCTCATTTTGAATTATAGCTCCTATAATCCCCATATGTTGTGGGAGGGACCTAGTGGGAAGTAATTGGACCATGGGAGCAAATTTGTCTGTGCTGTTCTCATGATTGCAAATAATTTTCATGAGTCTGATGGTTTTATAAAGGGCAGTTCCCCTGCACTTGTTCTCTTGCCTGCCATCATGTAAGATGTGCCTTTGTTCCTCCTTTGCCTTCTTCCATGACTGTGAGACCTCATCAGCCATGTTGAACTGTGAGTCTATTAAACCTCTTTTTAAAAATAAATTACCCATTCTTGGGTATTTCTTCACAGCAGTAGGAAAACGGACAAATACAGCATATTATATACTACATATAAATATTAACGTAATCTTAGGGTTTGGAAGGATTCTGCTCATACAAATAAGAACAAACTGGTACATAAGTATTTATTACTAAATCTTTATAAACATTATTTCTAAAGGCTTAAGGATAATATATTGAAAAAAGCCTAAAAATGGAAAAAATTTTCAAATCATATGCCACGGGTTAATGTACTTAACAAGCAGTGAGAAATCAGTGAGATATATAAAAAACAAGTAGAAGCACATAACTATTTAAATCACAAAGAATCAAAATTAATGGTCAATGAACTTATATAAACTGTGTTTAGTTATGAAAGGCATGCATATTTTTAAAAGGATAAAATAGTGCTATGAAGCAGTATTTATCATATCTGGGTATGCATCAGAGTCACCTGTGAAAATCACCATTTATATATATTTAGGCCACACCCTCATAGATTCTGGTAAGAATAGGGATAATAATGTCCTGTCCAAAAAGCAATAAATTTTATTTTTATATTTTGCTTTTAGGATAGCACTTTTGGGGTAAGAGACATGCCAAAATTATGAGGCTGGTAAAGTGATAGATCTGATTTAAACCAGGGCTCTATGGCCTAAAAGTCTGTACTATTCCTATCATATCTATTAGTAAGAGAAGTATCTGTGATATTTCTGCATATTTTCATGACATGAAGATGGAAAACTACAATATTTATGACTAATGATTTTCCCTCTTGCAATCCATTCTAAACAATTTGATTTAGAGTAAATGGCAATAAGATTCTTTTATTCTATTATTTTTCAAAAATTAAAAAAAAATTTTGTGATATTGTCAACAAATCTTTTCTCTACTATCTTTCTTTCTCAGGAAAGCTTCGAATTGCTCCTATTGCCAGTTCCCTTGACTACTTATCAAAGTCAATTTCATGCTCTCTTTTATGAAAATTAAGCAGTGTCACCAAGAAATGTGTGACAGATGAACCTGGTCTTAACTCGCATAATGAATGCTGAAAAACAAACCATGAAAGAACAAAGAACCAAGCCTACCTGTTTATAACTTTTGAGTCAGTTTGAAAGCTTTCAGATTAAAGGTTTGGAAAGTGCTTTATCCATGTTGATTGGTCCAGTAAACTTTGACTAAGCTTCAGAGAAATACTTTTATTATTATTTTTTAAGTCTGCTCCTCCACATTCTAGAGTCTGCCTCAGATGTTATATTGCAGGCAAAATGTTTTGCTCTATTAATTCTTATGTTTAATTTTAACTGAATTGATATGGACAGTAGAATTTTTTTCTGCTTGCATTCTCAATTCTTCAGAAAGACTAACACTTCTTTAAAAAAAAAAAATCCATGCTACCTATGAAGTATTCTTGCTAAAGCTTCAAGCTCTTGAGATCAAGTTCAGGAATTAACTACAAAGAGTACAAAAAGTACAGGGTGCATAGGGGCCTGTTGAAATATACCAAAGTGATGTAATCTGAAAAATACAGATTGTGGATAAAGCTCCATATCCACCAGAGTGGTTTCTTGAACAAATAAATTTCAAAAAAAAAATTATAGACGGCAAGCCTATAGATTAAGAGACATATTAGCCAATTGCAGTGTATTAACCTTATATAAATTTCAATTCAAACAAGGTATCATAAAAAGGAGCTTAATGGGAAAGCATGAAAACTCACTTAACATTTTATGATACTAAAGGAATATTCTCCAATTTAGATATGATAAGAATATTATCATTAAGTTAAAAGGGACTCTGTCCTTGAGAGATACATAATAAATACTTATGGAAAAATTATGGGATATCAATAAATTCTGAGATTTGCTTTAAAGTATTCAAAGGAGTATGAATCAAAGATGGTATAAATGAATCAAGGTGAGTTGAAAATTAATGAGGATTTATTGGACTGGTCTCTACTTTTATGTGTATTTGAAAATTTCTTTATACCTAATATAATCAGCGGAAATAATATCAGCTTTTGATTTCTCTTTCAATTATTTTGTGTTTTCAGTTCTCTTTCTTGATCTACATGTTATACTTTCAAATGTTTTAAAATATTTTAAATGTGCTTAATTGTGACTTTGAGCAAATAATAACAATAGCCCTGTGCCTCCAAGTTTCCTTTGTTGTAAAATGGAGATAATAATAGACTTCCTTAAAATATTGCTATGATTATTAAATAATACAGAACATATAAACTACTTAGAACAGTAAATGCTAACTCTTATTTTTAATATCATATTGCATCAAGTGGTTACCTAATTTAATTTTATACACGTGAGGACAGATTTGTACCAATTTTTGTTTGTTTGTTCCATTTTGTCTTTTTGAATGACAAGTAAAAGGAAGCGAGGGTTATTTACTGTAGTAAACAGATGTCGTAGAGGTTGTGATATAAACATTCACCAAAATCCCACAAATCACCACAAAAGAACTTACTCATGTAACCAAATCCCACCTGTTCCCCAAAAACTTATAGAAATAAAAATGTTTAAAAAATCACATATATAAAAGGATATTGAAAGAATAGAGAGAGCCATTGTGACAAGTAATTTTATGTGTCAACTTGATTGGGCTAAGGGATGCTCAGATAGCTGGTAAAACACTATATCTGAGTGTGTCTGTGAGCATGTTTCTAAAGAGATTAGGAATTGAATCTGTAAACTGAATAAGGAATATGGTAATCACCAATGCAGTGGGCATCACCCAATCTATTAGACTCACATAAAACAAAAATGTGGAGGAAGGGTGAATTTGCAATCTTTGAGGTGGTACATTCATTTTTCTCCTGCCCTTGGACATCTGTGCTCCTGGTTCTCAGGCCTTTGGACTCAGATTGAATTACATCACCAGCTTTTCTGTTCTCCAGCTTGCAGATAGCAGATGATGAAACTTAGCCTCTGTAATCACATGGGCCAATTCCTGTAACCTCTCTCTGTCTCAATCTGTGCCTCTGTTTGTCTGGGTAACCCTAATACCACTCTTCTCCATTGCTCCTGAAAATGGAATGATGATTTGCACCAGAGTATCCCATACATACTATTGTTAGTCATCAGAACAAATAGAATTTGTATCTATGGCAATGAGATAGGAGGTAAAATGCCAATATAACGATAAAGAAGTTGTCAAGATAATTCCTGGAAAGACTTTCAAGCACTGTGATCTTAAGACCTTACAATTTGGTGTTTTGACTTTTATTTTAAGTTCAGGGGTACAAGTGCAAGTATTTTACATAAGTAAACTTGTTTCATCACCCAAGTATTAAACCTAGTGCCCATTAGTTACATTTCCTAATCCTTTCCCTCTTCTCCCCTACCTTCTGAAAGGCCCCAGTGTGTGTTGTGCCCCTCTATGTGTCTATGTGTTCTCATCATTTAGATCTCACTCATAAATGAGATCATGCAGTGTTTAGTTTTCTGTTCTGTTAGTTTGCTGAGGATAATGGCTTCCAACTCTATCCATGTCACTGCAAAAGGCATGATCTTGTTCCTTTTTATGGTTGTATGGTATTCCATGTACCACATTTAAAAAAAAATCTTTATATGTACCACATTTTCTTTATCCAGTCTATAATTGATGGGCATTTAGGTTAATTCCATATCTTTGCCATAGTCCATAGTGCTGCAATGAATGTTTGTGTACATGTGTCTTTATAATAGAATGATATTCCTTTGGGTATATATCTAGAAATGGAATTCCTGGGTAAAATGGTATTTCTGTCTTTAGGTCTTTCAGGAATCACCACATTGTCTTCCACAATAGCTTAACTAATTTACACTTCCACTAACAGTGTATAAGTGATCATGTCCTTTGCAGGGACATGGATGAAGCTGTGGGCCATTATCCTTAGCAAAATAATACAGGAACAGAAAACCAAATACCACATGTTCTTACTTATAGGTGGAAGCTAAATGATGAGAACACATGGAGACATAGAGGGAATAACACAAATTTGGGCCTTTCAGAGAGTAAAGGGTGGGAGGAGGGAGATGATCAGATAAAAATAACTAATGGGTACTAGGCATAATACCTGCGTGATAAAATAATTTGTACAACAAACCCCTATGACACAGGCTTATGTCTATGTTACAAACTTGCATTTGTACCCCCAAACTTGAAATAAAATTTTAAAACAGATTTATGTACTTTCTCTTGAGTTTTATAAATTTCACTCTATTTTGTTCTATGATTCATTTTGAGTTATTTTTGTAGATGGAGTGAAATCTCAGGTTTTTAAAAATGTAGATAGTCAGTTTTAAAACCGTTTGCTCAAAAGACTGTTTTTTCTCTATTTTCCTTTATTAAAACTTTTGTCAAAAATCAGTTGACTATAATATGAGTTTATATCTGAATTCACAATTTATTTTATTGATTCTATTTCATTGACTTACATGTCTATACTTATGTAAATCACACTGTCTTATTTACTATAGCTTTGTGTTTGGAGCATATTTTGAAGTTAAAAAAAAAAGTGAGTTTCCAACTTAGTTTTGATTTTTGAGATGATTTTGACTACTCTAGGTCCCTTATATTGCCATATAAATTTAAAATAAGCTTGTTAATGTCTAACAGAAAAGCCAGTTGTGACTTTCATAGATATGATGTCAAAGCTATTAATCCTTTTAGGGTGTATTATCTTTTTCATGATATTAAGTTTTTCAATCCATGAACATGGGGATTTTTCTATTCATTTTAATTTCTTTGATTGCTTTAATTCTTTAATTTCTTTCAGCATGTTTTGTAGTTTTTAATTATAAATTTTGCCCATCTTTTGTTAAGTTTATTCCTAAGTCTTTTAATATATTTGATATTATTATAAATAGAATATTCTGTTAATTTTATTTTTAGAGTATTTATCATTAGTATTAATATATAGAATTACAATAGATTTTCATATGTTGATCTGTACCCTACAACATTGCTGAAGTAATTATCTTGTTCTAATAGATTTTTAGTGGATTCAGTATAATTCCTTATATATAAGATTATGTCAACTGCAGAGAGACACCTTTACTTTTATTTTTTGCATTCTGAATGCCTTTTATTTTACTTACTTGCCTAATTGTCCTGGCTAGAACCTCCAGCACAACGTTGAATAGGAATGAGAAGAGCAGACATCATTGTCTTGTTCTGAATCTTAGATGGACAGCATTTTACTATTACGTATCATATTATTTGTGGCTATTTTGTAAATGCTATTTATCAGGCTAAGGAAGTTCCAATTGTTATTTTAAGCACTAAAATTATCAAACCTTGTTAATTGGGTCTTATGTGTTAATTGAGGTGATAGTATGCTTTGTCTTATTCTATTGATATAGTACATCACATTTATTATTAGATGTAGAACCTTCCTTACATTCCTTAGGTGAATCCTACTTGATTGTTGTGTATTAATTTTTTGGCATACTGTAGGATATACTTTGCTAGTATTAGGTTGAAGAATTTTGTGTCCATATTCATAAGAGATATTGGTGTGTAGTTTCCTTCTTGAAATGTATTTGTTTATATTTAGCATCAGGGTAATACTGATCTCATATGAATTGGGAAGTGTTCCTTACCCTTCATTTGTCAGAAGACTTTGTGATTTATTTTTATTAACTCTGTTTTAAATCAAAGATTTATGATTCTGGTAGAGTTAATCAGAATGCTTCGAATTCTCAATTTCATCTCCTTACTTGATATAAATCTATTCAGATGATCTATTTCTTCTTGAGTTACTTGTGGCATCCGTGTCTTTCTAGAAATTTATTTTTTGAAAGTTACCTAATTTGTTGACATATGACTGTGCATAGAGGTCCCACCTTCATTCCAGATTTTTTTCACTATTATAAATTTATTTACTTTTATTACATTTTGCAAATTTTGTGTACTTTATTTCTTCTACTTTCTTTATTCTTAAAAGAAATGGGATACATGTGCAGAATGTGCAAGTTCATTACACAGGTATACGTGTGCCCTGGTGGTTTGCTGCACCTATTGATCCATTCTCTAAGTTCTCTCCCCTCACTCCCATTCCCCACAGGCCCTAGTGTATGTTCTTCCCCTCTCCGTGTCCATGTGTTCTCAGTGTTCAACTCCCACTTATGAGTAAGAACATGCAGTGTTTGGTTTTCTGATCCTGTGTTAGTTTGCTGAGAATAATGGCTTCCAGCTTCATCCATGTCTCTGCAAAGGACATGATCTCATTTCTTTATATGACTACATAGTATTCCATGGGGTGTAAGTACCACATTTTCCTTATCCAGTCTGTCTTTGATGGGCATTTTGGTTGGTTCCAAGTCTTTGCTATTTTGAATAGGGCTGCAATATACATACATGTGCATGTGTCTTTATAGTGAAATGATTTCTAATCCTTGGGTATACACCCAGTAATGGGATTGCTGGGTCAAATGGTATTTCTGGTTCTAGATCTTGAGGAACTGCCGTACTGTCTTCCACAATAGTTGAACTAATTTACATTTCCACCAACAGTGTAAAAGCGTTCTTATTTCTCCACAGCCTCACCAGTATCTATTGTTTCCTGACTTTTTAATAATTGCCATTCAGACTGGAGTGAGATGGTATCTAATTGTGGTTTTGATTGGCATTTCTCTGATAATCAGTGATGCTGAGCTTTTTTTCATATGTTTATTGGCTGCATAAATCTCTCCTTTTGAGAAGTGTCTGTTTATATCCTTTGCCCACTTTTTGACGAGATTTTTTTTCTTGTAAATATGTTTAATTTCCTTGTGAATTCTGGATATTAGACCTTTGCAGATGGGTAGATTGCAAAAAATTTCTCCCATTCTGTAGGTTGCCTGTTCACTCTGATGATAGTTTATTTTGCTGTGCAGAAGCTCTTTAGGTTAATCAGATCCCATTTGTCAATTTTGGCTTTTGTTGCAATTGTTTTTGGCATTTTTGTCATGAAGACTCTGCTTGTGTCTGTGTCCTGAATGGTATGGCCTAGGTTTTCTTCAAGGGTTTTTATGGTTTTGGGTTTAATATTTTAGTCTTTAATCCATCTTGAGTTAATTTTTGAATAAGGTATAAGGAAGAAGTCCAGTTTCAGTTTCCTGCATATGGCTAGCCAGTTTTCCTGGCACCATTTACTGAATAGGAGATCTTTTCCCCATTGCTTGTTTTTGTCAGGTTTGTTGAAGATCAGATGGTTGTAGAAATAACACCAAAGGTGTTATTTCTCAGGTCTCTGTTCTGCTCCAGTGGTCTATATGTCGATTTGGTACCAGTACCATGCTGTTTTGGTTACTGTAGCCTTGTAGTATAGTTCCAAGTCAGATAGTGTGATGCCTTGTTTAGGATTGTCTTGGATATACAGGGTCTTCTTTGATTTCTTATGAAATTTAAAATAGTTTTTTCTATTTCTGCAAAGAATGTCAGTGGTAGTTTGATGGGAATAGCATTAAATCTATAAATTATTTTGGGCAGTATGGCCATTTTCACTATATTGATTCTTCCTATCCATGAGAATGGATTGTTTTTCTACTTATGTCCTCTCTTTGTTCCTTGAGCAGTGGTTTGTTCTTCTCCTTAAAGAGGTCCTTCTTTTCCTTTGTTAGCTGTATTCCTAGATATTTTATTCTCCTTGTAGCAACTGTGAATTGGAGTTCATTTGTGATTTGACTCTCTGCTTGCCTATTGGTGTAATGGATGGTTGTGATCTTTGCACATTGATTTTGTATCCTGAGACTTTACTGAAGTTGCTTATCAGTTCAAGAAGTTTTTGGGTTGAGATGATGGGGCTTTCTAAATATAAAATCATGTCATCTGCAAACAGACAACTGGACTTCCTCTCTTTCTATTTTAATACTTTTATTTTTTTCTTTTGCCTGATTGCCCTGATCAGAACTTCCAATACTATGTTAAAAAGGACGGGTGAGAGAGAACATCCTTGTCTTGGACAAGTTTTCAAAGGGAATGCTTCTGGCTTTTGCTCATTTGATATAATATTGGCTGTGGGTTTGTCATAAATAGCTCATTATTTTGAGATATGTTCTGTCAAAACCTAGTTTATTGAGAATTTCTAACATGAAGGGATGTTGAATTTTATCAAAGGCCTTTTCTGCATCTATTGAGATAATCATGTGGTTTTTGTCTTTGGTATTGTTTATGTGATGGATTATGTTTATTGATTGGCATATGTCGAACCAGCCTTGCATTCAGGGATGAAACGAACTTAATCATGGTGGATGAGTTTTTTGATGTGTGTTGGATTCAGTTTGCCAGTATTTTATTGAGGATTTTCACATTGATATTAATCATGGATATTGGCCTGAAGTTTTCTGTTTTTGTTGTATCTCTTCCTTGTTTTGGTATCAGGATGATAGTGGCTTCATAAAATGAGTTAGGGAGGAGTCCCTCCTTTTCAATGGTTTGGAATAATTTCAGAAAGAATGATACCAGTTTCTAATTGTATTTCTTATAGAATTCATCTGTGAATCTGTCTAGTCCTGTCCTTTTTTTTGTTTGTTTGGTAGGCTAATAATTACTGCCTCGAAATCGAAGCTTGTTATTGGTCTACTCAGGGATTCATCGTCCTCATTTAGACTTGGTAGGGTGTATGCATCCAGGAATTTGCCTGTTTCTTCTAGTTTATTTGTGTAGATGTGTTTATAGTATTTTCTGATGGTAGTTTGTATTTCTGTGGGGACAGTGGCAATATCCCCTTTAACAGTTCTTATTGTGTCTATTTGATTCTTCTCTCTCTTCTTTATTAGTCCAGCTAGTGGTCTCTCTATTTTGTTAACTTTTTGAAAAAACGAGCTCCTGGATTCATTGATTTTAGGGGAGAGCGTTTGTGTCTCTATCTCCTTCAGTTCTGCTCTGATCTTAGTCATGCCCTTTCCTCTCTAGCTCTTTTTTTTTTCTTAGACAGTCTCACTCAGTCGCCCAGGCTGGAGTGCAGTGCCACGATCTCAACTCATTGCAACCTTTGCCACACAGGTTCAAGTGATTCTTCTACTTCAGCCTCCTGAGTAGCTAGGATTACAGGGGCCTGCCACCACACCTGGCTAATTTTTTTTTTGGTATTTTTGGTAGAGATGAGGTTTCACCATCTTGGTCAGGCTGGTCTTGAACTCCTGACCTCATGATCCATCTGCCTCAGCCTCCAAAAGTGCTGGGATTATAGGCATGATCCACCATGCCCAGCCCAGCTCTTTTAATTATGATATTAGAATGTAGATTTGAGATCCCTCAAGCTTTATGATGTGGGTATTTTACTGCTATAAATTTCCCTCTTAATACTGCTTTAGCTGTGTCCCAGAGATTCTGGTACACTGTTTCTTTGTTCTCACATGTTTCAAGGACCTTCTTGATTTCTGCCTTCATTTAATTTTTTACCCAGGAGTTATTCAGGAGCAGCTCGTTTAAGTTCCATAAAATTGTGTGGTTTTGAGTGAGTTTCTTAGTCCTGAGTTCTAATTTGATTGCACTGTGGTCTGAGAGTTTGTTTGTTATAATTTCCATTCTTTTGCATTTGCTGAGGAATGTTTTACTTCCAAATACATGGTTGGTTTTAGAATAAGTGCCTTGTGGCACGGAGAAGAATGTATATTTTGTTGACTTGGGGTAGAGAGTTGTGCAGACGTCCATCAGGTCCCCTTGATCCAGAGCTGAGTTCAAGTTCAAAATATCCTTGTTAATTTTCTGTCTTGTTCTGTCTAATACTGATAGTAGGGTGTTAAAGTCTCCTACAATTGTTCTGTGGGAGTCTGTCTCTTCATAGGTCTCTAAGAACTTGTTTTAGGAATCTGGGTGCTCCTTATTGGGTACATATAAGTTTATGATCATTAGCTCATCTTGTTGAATTGTTCATTTTACCATTATGTAGTACTCTCTTTTTTTATCTTTATTGATTTAAAGTCTGTTTTGTCAGAGACTAGGATTGCAACCTCTGCTTTTGTTTGTTTGTTTGTTTGTTTTTTTCTTGCCATTTGCTTAGTAAATTTTCCTCCATTCCTTTATTTAGAGCCTTTGTGTGTCCTTGCACGTAAGATGGGTCTCCTGAATATAGCAGACCAATGAGTTTTGACTCCTTATCCAGTTTGCCAATCTGTGTCTTTTAATTGGGGGCATTTAGCCCATTTACATTTAAGGTTGTATTGTTATGTGTGAATTTGACCCTGGCTATTTGATTGTTTTGCACAATAATAATCAAATGATGCAGTTTCTTCATAATGTCATTGGTCTTTATATTTTGGTGTGTTTTTGCAATGGCTCATATTGGTTTTACATTTCCATATCAAGGCTTCTTTTGGGAGCTCTTGCAGGGCAGGCCTGGTGGTAATGAAATCCCTTAGCATTTGCTTCTCTGGAAAGCATTTTATTTCTCTTTTGCCTATGAAGCTTAGTTTGGCTGGATATGAAATTCTTGGTTGAAAATTTCTTGTCTTTAAGAATGTTGAATATTAGCCCCCAGTCTCTTCTGGCTTGTAGTGTTTCTGCTGAGAGATCTGCTGTTAGTCTGATGGGCCTCTTTTTGTAGGTGACCTGGACTTTCTCTCTGCTCCCCTTAACATTTTTTCCTTCATTTTGACCTTGGAGAATCTGATGATTATTTGTCATGGGGTTAAACTTCTCATGGAGTATCTTAATGCTGTTCTCTGTATTTCCTGAATTGCATGTTGGCCTGTCTTGTTACATTAGGGATATTCTCCTGTATAATATTCTAGAGTGTGTTTTCCAGCTTGTGTCTATTCTCCCTGTCTCCTCTGGTATGCCATTCAATCATAGATTCAGTCTTTTGATCAAGTCCCATATTTTTTGAAGGCTTTGTTTATTCCTTTACATAATTTTTTATCTATTCTTGACTGCATGTCTTATTTCAGTAAGGCGGTCTTCAAACTCTGATACCCTTTCTTCCACTTGGTCAATTTAGCTGTTGATACCTATGTATGCTTCATGAAGTTCTCTTGCTGTGTTTTTCAACTCCATCAGGTTATGTTCCTTTCTAAACTGGTTATTCTAGTTAGCGATTCCTCTAACCTTTTATCAAGGTTCTTGGCTTCTTTGTATTTTGTTAGAACATGCTCCTTTATCTCATCATAGATTTTCAATATCCATCTTCTGAAGCCTACTTCTGTCAATTTATCCATCTGATCCTCCATCTAGTTCTGTGCTCTTGATGGAGAGACACTGCAGTCATTTGAAGGAGAAGAGACACTCTGGCCTTTTTGGCTTTAAGCATGTTTTTGTTGACTCTTTCTCAGTTTGATAAGTTTGTCTAGTTTCGATCTTTGAGGCTGCTGACCCTTGGATGGGGTTTTTATTGGGGCCTTTTTGTTGTTCTTGTTTTTGTTGATGCTATTGTTGTTACTTTCTGCTTGTTTTTCTTTCAAAAGTTCAGTTCTTCTTCTGTAGGACTGCTTCAGTTTACTGGAAGTGCACTTCAGACCCTATTAATCTGATTCACTCCCATGCCTGGAGATGTCATTCAAGGAGGCTGGAGAGCAGAAAAGATGGTTCCTCCTCCTTATTCTGGGACCTCTGACCTCAAGGACCACCAATGTGATGTCAGTATGATTACATCTGTATAGGATGTCTGACAATCCCTGTTGGATGTTCTTACCAGTTGGATGGCACAGGGAGCTAGACCAGTTTAACAAAGCACTTTGTCCCTTGGTGGAGAAGCGTGTTTTGCTAGGGAGAAACCCATTTATCTGAGCTGCCCGGATTCCTCAGAACTACCAGGAGGAAAGGCTTAGTCTGCTGGTCGACTCATTTGAGGTTTTAATGACTTGAGTATTGTTTGTTTTTGTCTCGCTCAGTTTAAACTCAAGGTTTCTCAATTTTGCTGATCTTATCAAAGAATGAACATTTAGTTTTATTAATTTCTCTACTGTTTTTCCATTTAATTTATTTCATTTCATTTTTATTATTTCCTTTATTGTTCTTGCTTTAAGTTTACTCTGTTCTTCTTAGAGTTTCTTAAGGTAGAGGGTTATAATATAGACTAGATCTTTCCTCTTCTTTTTATATGTAGTTATTTGTCACCATAAATTTTTCTTTAAATAATACTTTAGATGTACTCCATAAGCTGGGAATGTTGTATTTTTGTTTTCATTTATCTAAAAGTATTTTTTAACTTTCCTTGGTATTTCTTCTTTATTCATTATTATTAGTTTATTGCTTATTTTCTTAATATTTGTGAATTTTCCAATTTTTATTCAGTTAATGAGTTATAATTTTATTTCATTGTGGTCAGAAAATACATTTTTATGATTTTATTTCTTTTAGATATTTTAAAATTTGTTTTGTTGCCTAGCTTATAAACTATTTTGATGAAGGTTCCTAAGTGCACTTGAGAATGTGTATTCTGCTGTTTTGGGCACAGTATAGTATGGAACAACTGAGCCTATTTGGTTTATAGTATTGTTTAAGTCTTCTATTTCCTTGTTGATCTAGTATTTTTATTCATTGCTGAAACTGAGTACTGATATTTCTCAGTATTATTGTTGAATTTAATAGTCTGTTTCTCCCTTCATATCAGAAATGTTTTAATGTATTACATAGTTCTGTGGTTAGTGCATACATGTTTAGGATTGTCCTATTTTCCTGATGTATTGCCCCTGTTATTATCAAATGTCTGTATCTCTAATAACACTTTTAAAAATTCTATGTTGTCTGATATAATATAGACATGAGATTTCTCATGGTCAATATTTGCATGCTATGTCTTTCTTTATCTTTTGCCTCTAATATATTTGTTCTTTGAATTTAAAGTGTGTTTCCTGTAGATAAAACAGGGTTTTGTTTGTTAATCAGTCTGACAATGTCTGTCTTTGGTTGGATTATTTAATCTACTCACATGTTTTGTTGCTATGTTAGATTTATACATGCCATATTACATTTGATTTCCATCAGTCTCATGTCTTCCTTTTGTTTCTCCTTCACTGCTTTCTTTTGAATCAAATGAATATTTTCTAACATAACATTTTAATTCTTAAAATAATGTTTTTTATCATATTGAGTTACTTTTTCAGTGTTTCTTCTAGGGCTTACCTTATTTATATGTCTAAATTTGGATTCTACATTAGATTTATGCAAATAATTCTACATTCTAAAAAATTAATACATGGTAACAATTATTACTTCATTTAATTATGTCTTTAATGAAGCTGAGAGAACAAAAGAGCAAGTATGTTTATAGAGTTTTTATTCATAACTTTTTTAGTCATCATTTTTCATTTTCTTAATTTGTTCCTATGCATTCAAATTACCATCAAGTATTATTTCTTACTTTAATATAGCTTTACTCAAGTTTGTTGCCTTTGTGCTGTTACATACATTACATTTCAATATGTTATAGGCCCAATAATATAATTATTTACATATCTTTTTATAATATTTGTATGTTACTTTTCAAATCAGATAAGATAAAAAAGGGAAGAGTATACACATTATTTCTTTTAATATTTTTTCCTGCTCTTTTTCTCCTATTTATATACCTATTACAAATATGTTGATGTATTTAATGTTGTCCCACATTTATCTGAGGTATTGTTCACTTTTTTATCTTTTTATATTTGTTTTTCAGACTGTGCAGTATCCATAAATGTACCTTCAAATTTGCTAACTCTTCTTTTTCAATAGCTCAAATCTACTCTTGAACACCTCTAGTAAAATTTCCTTTTTAGGTCTTGTACTTATCACCTCCAGAATTTCCATTTGGTTCTCTGATACAATTTGTATATCTTTACTGACATTCTGTCTTTAATTAGACCTTGAATTTATAGTTTTCTTACTTAAAATTAGTTTGCTTTTAGTTCTATAAACATAATAATAGTTGCATTTAAGCCTTTTTTTCTGATATGTGATCTGATGTATGATCACTTCCACTGGCAATTTTTGTTGTTTGCTTTTATTTCCTTTGTGTGGGTAACATATTACTGTTTCTTTGCATGGCTTATGTGTGTGTTACTGTTTCTTTGCATAGCGTGTGTGTGTGTGTGTGTGTGTGTGTGTGTGTGTGTGTGTATGTGTTTGTGAAAACTGAACATTTTAGATAACACATTGTTTTAAAAGTGGTTTTAGAAGGGCTATCTTCCACTATTTCTCTCCATGATATAATGGCTCTGGTATGCTGCCTGCCTCTGTTGGTATTGCACCCAGCTATTGGCCTCCATTAATTGCCCAATGATTGTTCTGTTGCTTATCACAGTGTTCTGGGATTTGAATTGCTTCTCAGTCTGATCCAATTAAATTCATGTCCTTTTTCAGGAGACAGTCTTTGAGGCCCGTCTTTGAGATTTGTCCTGACCCCAATAGGGCTCTTGTTAGAGGTCTTTTTCTTTGGTTTTCACTGGTAAAGTTCTTCCTAATTTGTGGGTTAGTGTATTAGTCTATTCTTTCATTGCTATCATGGCAGATGGCAAAGGGCAAGCAAGCGCATCTTCCCATGGTGAAGCAAGAGAGCGAGCAAGAGAGAGAGAATAAAGGGGAATTGCTGCATGCTTTTAATCAGCCAGATTTCATGAGAAGTCACTCACTATCATGAGAACATAAAAGGAGAAGTCCACTTCCATGATCCAATCACCTCTCACCAGGCCCCTCCTCCAGCATTAAGGATTATAATTCAAAATGAGATTTGGATGGGGACACAGAGCCAAACCACATCGTTTAGCTTCTTTCTTACATGAAACTACTGCCCCTCCTCTTAATTGCTTACTATCCCAACTTCCATTGTTTTAAAAAGTACCCTTAGGTTTGGACTTCCATACACTGTGTTGCATATAGTTATCTCTCTTGGGGAGAGCTGCACTGTTCTCTGTTCTTACTGTCTTTTCCTTCTGGGCTAAACATTTTTTACCCCTGTTCTATAGCTGGAGGCAGGGAGAGTGGCCTGTGTCTCTCAGAATAATTCCTCTTCTTCATGATTAGGTCATTGGACTGGGCTTGTAGCTCTGGTCCTCTTGGCTTTTCTCTCCCAACATGGCATCTCCTCCTTATGACTGAACTTGGGCAAGGTTCATCTGGAACCCATTATCCTCAACCTTCTTAGGAAATAGGGCCTCCACTCTATGAATGAGAGGTGAGTTGAAGAACAAGGCTCAAAATTCTCAGAAACTCTTTCTTGGAATAATTTCTACAACACAGAACTGCAAAAGGAAAGAAATTCTAATGTATTCCCTTCCCAAGAAGATAAGGCCATCTTTGTTTTATATCTAGAGGAAGAGGGAGCCCTGTGTTCTTAGCTGTACTTGACCAAAGTAAAACTTTCCTTTTACTTTATTTTTTGTTGTTGATACATATTAGATGTACATATTTTGTAGGTACATGTGATAATTTGACACATTCATATAATCAAATCAGAGTGACTAAAATATCCATTGCCTTAAATATTTATCATTTTTTAATGCTAAGAACATTCTATTTATTCCCATCTAGCTATTTAAAAATATACAATCAATGAATGTTTACTATAGTCACCCTACTGATCTATTAAACACCAGGTCCCATTGCTTTTATCTAAATGTATACTTGTACTCATTAATGAACTACTTTCATAATGTTAAGCTTAGAGAAGAAAGGAAAAAGGTAGGTCATGGTTCAAATGCCACTGACTCTTGCTCTTCTTATCAACATTGAGAAGCTGTTTTTTAAATAAATGTGTCTTTAATTGTTACATGTTGTTAGGGCAACTTCTAGAGATTGTAACTGTTATTTTTTTAAAAAATTGTTCACCAGTTATGTTGTTTCATTGCAGAGATGGTCCATGAAGCTCTTCACACTGCCATTCCAGAATTCAACTCTCTCTATTCTCACTTTGCCTCATTGCATAATCATCTGTGTCTATGTTGATAAGCACATAGTCAATTATTCTAGTATATGTATATTGTTTTATTCTTATGTAACTCTTCTAGTTTGCTTATTCAGATCTACAAGGCCAAGAATGGCTATTAAGACTCAAGGCTTATCTTATAGTAGGCACTTAATTATATAAATAAAATAATTACCAGTGCTTGTATCTATGTTAAGCACTTTTAATACGACATTTCATTTAATCCTTTAGCAGACTATGAATTAGAAATTATGATCCTGATTTTACACAGTAAAATTTAGGTATGAGAGATTAAATAGCCCCTCAGGATTGACACTAGACTTTTTTTTTTTTTTTTCCGGAGTGCATAACCACTCATCTGGTTATAATCAGATCTTATATAAAATATTATCTAATTGTAACCAAATAGGATGTTTTCTCCTTATTTCAAATGTTGTAAGCTAAATATAGCTATTTTAAAGGACACAGAAACATCCTAAGGAATGAAGGAAAACTGTTCTCACTCTTTCTTTGCGTAACCTTCCATCACAATTTTCTCTTTCCTATACTGATCCATTTCTCCTTTTCATTACCCTAACACATGGACTTTTGAATACCTAATACATTTCAACAATGATTATGTAATATTTTAAATAAGACATAATTTGGATGCTTTTATAAAAAGTTATTTCTTTTAGTGCTAGCAATTTAAATGCTTTGACTCTATCCACATTTGGAGAAAACACTTTGCTGAATTTTAAGACACAGGATACTATTATGACTAACTTGTCTAAGAGTTCAGATCTTCATAGCCATTTGCTCAGCTCACAAATTAAGAGACTAATGCTCATCTAAGTCACCGTTTAAGTATAGAGAAAAGACTGACAACAGATGTTAAAATAAGATACATCAAAATTACATTAGTTATCAAAGCAATCTTAAGCAATTCAGTTGTAATCTTGGCCAAAGATTTTTTAAAATTTATTTTTGGCTGGGCGCGGTGGCTCACGCCTGTAATCCCAGCACTTTGGGAGGCTGAGGAGGGTGGATCACGAGGTCAAGAGATCGAGACCATCCTGGCCAACATGGTGAAACCCTGTCTCTACCAAAAATACACAAAAAAAATTCGCTGGGCATGGTGGCGTGCGCCTGTAGTCCCAGCTACTTGGGAGGCTGAGGCAGGAGAATTGCTTGAACCCAGGAGGTGGAGATTGCAGTGAGCCGAGGTCACGCCACTGCACTCCAGCCTGGTGCCTGGTGACAGAGTGAGACTCTGTCTCAAAAAAAAAAAATTTTTATTTTTATTTGTTTAAATTTATTTATTGTACTTTAAGTTCTGGTGTACATGTGCAGATTGCGCAGGTTTGTTACATAGGTATACGCGTGTCATGGTGGTGGTTTGCTGCATCCATTTCCCTATCATCTACATTAGTCATTCCTCCCAATGCTATCCCTCCCAAATCCACTCAACACCTGCTATTCCCCCTCTAGTCCACCAATCTCCAGACCCCAGTGTGTGATGTTCCACTCCCTGTGTCCATGTGTTCTCATTGTTCAACACTCACTTATGAGTGAGAACATGAAGTGTTTAATTTTCTGTTCTTGTGTCAATTTGTTGAGAATGATGGTTTCCAGCTTCATCCATGTCCCTTACAAAGAACATGAACTCATCCTTTTTATGGCTGCATAGTATTCCATGATGTATATGTGCCACATTTTCTTTATCCAGTCTATCATTGATGAGCATTTGGGTTGGTTTCTGGTATTTGTTACTGTGAACAGTGCTGCAATAAACATACTGTGCATGTGTCTTTATAATAGAATAATTTATAATCCTTTGGGTATATACTCAGTAATGGGATTGCTGGGTCAAATGGTATTTCTAGTTCTAGAAAGGTGAGGAATTTCCACACTGTTTCCCACAATGGTTGAATTAATTTACACTCCCACCAACAGTGTAAAAGCATTTCTATTTCTCTTGATTTTTTAATGACCGCCATTCTAACTGGTGTGAGGTGGTATCTCAGTGTGGTTTTGATTTGCATTTCTCTAATGACCAGTGATGATGATATTTTTTTTATATGTTTGTTGGCTGCATAAATGTCTATTTTGAAAAGTGTCTGTTTATATCCTTTGCCCACTTTTTGATGGGGTTGTTTGTTTTTTTTTTTCTTGTAAATCTGTTTAAGTTATTTGTAGATTCTGGATATTAGCCCTTTGTCAGATGGGTAGATTCCAAAAATTTTTTTCCATTCTTTTGGTTGCTGCTTCACTCTATTGATAGTTTTTTTTTTTTTCACTGTGCAGAAGCTCTTCAGTTTAGTTAGATCCCATTTGTCTATTTTGGCTTTTGTTGCCATTGCTTTTGGTGTTTTATTCATGAAGTCCTTGCCCATGCCTATGTCCTGAATGGTATTGCCTAGGTTTTCTTCTAGAGTTTTTATGATGTTAGGTCTCATGTTAAAATCTTTAATCCATCTAGAGTTAATTTTTGGATAAGATGTAAGGAAGGGATCCAGTTTCAGCTCTGCATATGGCTAGCCAGTTTTCCTAACACCATTTATTAAATAGGGAATCCTTTTTCCATTGCTTGTTTTTGTCAGGTTTGTCAAAGATCAGATGGTTGTAGTTGTGTGGAGTTCTTTCTGAGGCATCTGCTCTGTTCCATTGGTCTGTATCTCTGTTTTGGTACCAGTACCGTACTGTTTTGATTACAGTAGCCTTATAATATAGTTTGAAGTCAGGTAGCATGATGTCTCCAGCTTTTTTTTGCTTAGGATTGTCTTGCTTATGCAGTCTCTTTTTTTGGGTCCATATAAAGTTTAAGGTTGGTTTTTTTTTCCCAATTCTGTGAAGAAAGTCATTGGTAGCTTGATGGGGATAGCATTGAATTTATAAATTACTTTGGGCAGTATGGCCATTTTCATGATACTGATTCTTCCTATCCATGAGCATGGAATGTTCTTCATCTGTTTATGTCCTCTCTTATTTCCTTGAGCAGTGGTTGGTTTGTAGTTCTCTTTGAAGAGGTCCTTCACATCCCTTGTTAGTTGTATTACTAGGTAACTAGGTATTTTATTCTCTTTGTAGTGATTGTAAATGGGAGTTTACTCATGATTTGTCTCTCTGTCTATTATTGGTGTATATGAATGCTTGTGATTTTTGCACATTGATTTTGTATCCTGAGACTTTGCTGAAGTTGCTTATCAGCTTAAGGAGATTTGGGGCTGAGATGATGGGGTTTTCTAAATATACAAAAATGTCATCTGCAAACAGGGACAATTTGATATCCTCTGTTCCTATTTGAATATCCTTTATTTCTTTCTCTTGCCTGATGGCCCTAGCCAGAACTTACAGTACTGCGTTGAATAGGAGTGGTGAGAGATGGCATCCTTGTCTTGTGCCAGATTTAAAAGGGAATGCTTCCAGTTTTTGACCATTCAATATGATATTGACTATGGGTTTGTCATAAATAGCTCTTATTATTTTGAGATGTGATCTATTGATATCTAGTGTATTGAGAGTTTTTAGCATAATGGGCTGTTGAATTTTGTCAAAGGTCTTCTTTGCATCTATTGAAATAATCATGTGGTTTTTGTCTTTGGTTCTGTTTATGCAATGGATTATGTTTACAGATTTGCAGGACTTGAACCAGCCTTGCACCCCTGGGATGAAGCTGACTTGATCATAATGGATAAGCTTTTTGATATGCTGTTAGATTCTATTTGCCAATATATTATTAAAGATTTTTGCATCAATGTTCATCATGGATATTGGCCTGAAATTTTCTTTTTTAGTTACGTCTCTGCCAGGTTTTGGTATCAGGATGATGTTGGTCTCATAAAATGAGTTAGGGAGGATTCTCTCTTTTTGTATTTTTTGGAATAGTTTCAGAAGAAATGGTACCATCTCCTCTTTGTACCTCTGCAACAATTCAGCTGTGAACCTGTCTGGTTCTGGACAGTTTTTGGTTGGTAGGGTATTAATTGCTGCCTCAACTTCAGATCTTGTTATTGGTCTATTCAGGAATTCAACTTCTTCCTGGTTTAGTCTTGGGAGTGTGTAAGTGTCCAGGAATTTATCCATTTCTTCTAGATTTACTAGTTTATTTGCACAGAGGTGTTTGCAGTAATCTCTGATGGTAGTGTGTATTTCTTTGGGATCGGTGGTGATACCCCTTTTATCATATTTTATTTCATCTATTTGATTCTTATCTCTTTTCTTTTTTATTAGTCTGGCTAGCAGTCTATCCAGTTTGTTGATCTTTTCAAAAAAACAGTTCCTGGATTTATTGATTTTTTGAAAGTTTTTTTTTTGTGTCTCTATCTCCTTCAGTTCTGCTTTGATCTTAGTTATTTCTTGCCTTCTGCTAGCTTTTGAATTTGTTTGATCTTGCTCCTCTAGTTCTTTTAATCGTGATGATAGGGTGTCTATTTTATATCTTTCCTCGCTTCTCTGGTGGGCATTTAGAACTATAAATTTCCATCTAGGTACTGCTCTAAATGTGTCCCAGAGATTCTGCTTTGTTGGGTCTCATTCTCATTGGTTTCGAAGAACATCTTTATTTCTGTCTTCATTTTATTGTTTATCCAGCAGTCACTCAGAAGCAGGTTGTTTAATTTCCACGTAGCTGTGCAGTTTTGAGTGAGTTTCTTAATCCTGAGTTCTACTTTGATTGCACTGTGGTCTGAGAGACTGTTATTATTTACATTCTTTTGCACTTTTGCTGAGGAGTGTTTTACTTCCAATTATGTGGTCAATTTTAGAGTAGGTGTGATGTGGTGCTGAGAAGAATGTATATTCTGTGGTTTTGGGGTGGAGAGTTCTGTAGATGTCTATTAGGTCTGCTTGGTCCAGGTCTGAGTTCAAATCCTGGATATCCTTGTTAATTTTCTGCCTCATTGATCTGTCTAGTATTGACAGCAGGGTGTTAAAGTCTCCCACTATTCTTGAAATTTATTCATTTATTTTTAAGGGATCCTATTAAAGACATTGATGTTACATGATTATTTTTTCTGTTTTTAGAAAATTGCAGAAATACTGTGCCTTGGGATGTCTCCTCAGAGTCCAGCTGTTCTTTAAACATTTTCATAAGCCTGAAAGAAAAAAGAGCCTGATAGAAAAATAGTGATGCACTTATAGGGTTTGATCAAAAGGGAATTTAAGCAAATATTTCATAGGTATGAAAAATATAGAACACCAAATCTCTATCTTCTTGGTTTCTGTTATCAAAAGCCATTTACTTTTCATTTAACATGCAGAGTATTTCTCTATGACAATCACAAGTGGCAAGGTATACTTTCAAGATGTGTTATACAAAGGTATTGGAAATATTTAGATACACATAATTGCTTCCTTGAGAATAGGTTAGCTTCAGCAAAGTGTTAAATTGTAAGCCCTGGCCAAGAAGTGGTGATGAAATTTTAGTTGAAGGATAGAGGTAGTTTGTCAAATTAAAAACCACTTTGATTGCTAAGTTAACTTTTTTCTTATGGGATATATGTAATCACATAATTAAATACAGAATATATATATGGCATATATCTTCTGCCTTAAAAATATCAAGAAATAAGAAATTTAAAGAGTAAAAAAATGTAAGACTAATTCCTCCTACATAACAGGGCAGGTTAATTAAGTGACCATGAAAACCAGTAAGAATAATCCCTGACATTAGTGAATTTCGTTTAAGGCAAGAAGCTAAAATAAGCATGATGGGACTTTTAAAACACAAAGAACCAGTGACTAACTGAGGCCAGGGATGTATTTTTCCAGGAATAGAAAAGAAACAAAAGTTCAGTTAAGAGATGATTTATAAGTGACATGAGAATTTAGTTTCTAAGATATCAGTTTATTCTTAAATTTTGTGCTTTTTCTGCTCTTACTTTAAATGACATCTTTTCTTAAGCTGTTTTTAAAGGTAATTACAGGTATCTGATAAGTATTTAAGCTACCAACTTAACAAGAAGTTGTGTTTTAAAGAAGAAAGCATCTGGAAGGGAATTGTTTATTCTTTCTCACATTTCCAGTGGCCTATGCCTAGGGAAAATCTCTACTGTGGAGAGATTCAGATTTCAGTTGGTAGATTCCAATACTGCAGGCTCAGTACTTAGTAGGAAAATGATTAGTGTCAGTAGAGTTAGTCCTACATTTCCAAACATGTTAAGTGACGATAAACATCAAAATTTCCTTTCAAAGAAAGCATCTTTTTCTTGCTATTCTTTGGAAGAAAAGAGATAGATAACAAGAGCCTGTTCTTTGAAATACAGTCTCATTTCCAAAAAGGCAGTGTGTTTGAAATCACAGCTATGACAAGTATTAAGCTCATCTGCCTGTAAAGCACAAGCACAGCTGTTTCCCTAGGGTGCATTGTTAGACTTTTTGATTTTCAAAGAACCAACAGAGCTAAGATATGTGTAACCCTTTTGTAACAGCTCCTCTTAGTGCTTAATTCCTCTGCACAGTCTCTCTCTCCTGCTAGGCAATTAGAATGGTTCGGAACTTTTTAAAGCAATGGTACAGGTTGTCTTACCTTGATGTCCTGATTGCACAAGACTCAAAGGGAAATTCTTCTAAAGGGGTTAAAATGTGGTGATCTCTTGCAAAGTTATGGTGTAGCCTAAAATCCAGCCTCCTGCAGGGAAGACAAAGGAAAGAAAGCGGGGTAGACAATTCAACAAAATGATATAGTCAATTCAACAAATACTTCCGTTGTCTCTTGTTTACAGTAGCATGGTGTATTTGCAGCACTGTTTTCTGTGCTTTCCATACTTTATTTTATTTAATCTTTATAATGAATCAGTGAGGAGCATATTTGTTTATTTCCAAAGAAAATAATGCAGAGCTCCTCTTGGACCCTTTCCCAGTCCTCTCTTTAATCATTTGCTAAAAATGAGTTGAGATCAAGATCAAGTTGCCTCACCTCAAAAAAGAAGTATCCGTATCTGGATCTCCCAAACTCCAGCTTTCATACTGGACCTTAGTCCTAAGGCTGTTACTTGGACTACAGTTAGTCCTAAAGTATAATAATTTGCACAAAACGCAGAAATAGTAACAGTTAGAGATGTTCTTTGCTCACTCTCATTTGGTAACCAGACTTAGGACAGTGGCATGAGGTGGCTATACTCCAGGCTCTGGGATAAATGGCCCTATCACTTTCACTCCTTTTCCTTTGTCACTAAGAGATATTGTTTTATTTTTACTTATTTTTGCATAATTTGTATTAGTCCATTTCTATACCACTATGAAGAAATACCTCAGACTGAGTAATTTATAAAGAAAAAGAGATTTATTGGACTCACAATTCCACATGGCTGGGGAGGCTCACAATCATGACAGAAGATAAAGGAGGAGCAAAGGGACGTCTTCATGGTGGCAGGCAAGAGAGCATGTGCAGGGGAACTGCCCTTAAAACAATGAGATCTCATATCACCAGAATAGCATGAGAAAAAAAAAATCCCCATGATTCAGTTACCTCCCACTAGGTTCCTCCCAAAACATGTGGGGATTATGGGGGCTACAATTCAAGATGAGAGCTGGGTGAGGACACAGCCAAATCATATCACCATTGAAATGCTGAATTGAAATAAAATTCAGACTTTGGGGTAGATATAAATGAAACAGGCTCACCTACTTTGGTTTGACGTCAAAAAGGAAAAGAGAAAGCAGCAAAGTTTTCCAGCCTGTATTACATGGTTCTGCACTAGAGTTTGAGCTTAGAAAACAGCACTTGCTCCATGCTAGCCTTAAGGACTTCTTGGGCAGAGGTGATGATGGTAAGGTAAAATTGGGGCATGTGGTTTTGGTCAAATGTCAGAGTGCCATCTTAATTGCCCTACAGCTCACAAAATCTCAACAATATTGCTATTACAGTTTTACACATGAGGAAACTCAACAGCAGGAAGTTTAAATAATTTGCCCAAGCTCATAGAGTGCTAATACATGGCAGAAGTGGACTTTGAACCCAGGGTCATCTAATTTCAGAGTTTTTACTCTTAACAACTATCCTAAAACAGTTTTTAAAAATAAAGTAGCAATCCAGACCATGCAGAAATGCCAAGCGAATGGGGTGATGGACAGTGCTAGTGGAATTGAGATTAAGTAGCTATTGCAGTGGATGATGAGTTTTCATAAGTATCTCCTGATCCATAATGAAGCACAAATACTAAAAAGGAACTTAAGCAGGAAACAGAAACAGGAAAGGGAAAGTCCAGCCCCGTTCAATATGGCATGCTTTCATTGGGCCAACTGCTACATTTATGTTGGTGTCCAGGAAGGATGCCCAATGAAATAAACCTGAAGATAGCAAGAAGCTGGGAGTCTCACTTCCACCTCTGCCATGGTACCCCTCTTCCTGAATTCCTTCTTATTGACCCCACCCAGGCCTTAACTCATTTAGAGAGCTCAATGTTTATTTTTACTTTACATCTTCAAACACACACACACACACACACACACACACACACACACACACACACACACAGCCTGGGAAATACAAATATACTTTTAAAAGCCACAAAACAGAAGATTAAAATTTTGAAAATTCTACCATTGTATTTTATGCACCAAAATTGCCTCTCCAGTGATAGAGTATTATCTTCCATCAAAATTCTCCCTTTTCAGTTTACTTAAAAAACTGTGGTATTTCTTAATATTTGATTTTTAAATTAAGATGTTATTAAACTAAAGAAAAGCCTAAATGATGTAAATCATGTGAACATAATTGAACCTTATATGAATCTGAAGATATGTAATACATGATCATGTATGATGTGTGTATTTTTATATTTGACACAAATTTCTTATAATTCTTTAAATAACATTATCTTAAGATAGATCATGATGACTTAACTTTTTTTTTTATTTTTTGATAACTATGAAATATCTGAAGTGTCCCCTGGCAGGCATTTGTTTGAAATGTACAAAGCTTTTTTAACATTTCTTTGTTATGTTTCTCACATAGTGTATGTTATTTTTGTATTTAAAGAACTAAACACAATTAGGAAATAAGTTCAAAGACAGAGATTCTAGTTTTTACTATGAATAATTAATTGGACAATATTTTTCATTAAAAAAAAGTTTTTGAAAAGAGCCAATTGAATACTTCAGGATATTTCCCATAGCACTTCATGCCCACCTGCAAAAATTTTTTTTTCTTCTCCAGTACATCTCATTTGTCTTGGGGAGAAAAGCCTGATGGTAATAATAATGAAACTGTATTTTAGAAACAATTGAATGGGATTCAAATTTTGGTTTACCATTGGATTTAAGATGTATATGTGTCTTTGTGGTAGGCAGGAGTTCTTAACTCAAAATGCAGCTGATTTGTGCTGTGTGACTTTTCCATTTGAGAAACATGTGCAAATCTCACTCTGCTTCATCTAGAACTATATTTGATGTGCTCATGTCAGTTTGTATGTAGAGAAATAGCAGAGTATATACATTTTTAAGCTGGAGGGTTTGGAGTACTTTTAAAGCAGAGGGCACTTTCTTCAGATAAAGGCTCCAAAAATCAAATTTTATATAAAATCTATCAAAAAATATATTTTGGCTAAAATGGACTGGAGTCCAGATTTCTGCGCACTTCTGATGGGACTCGAACACTAAGAAGCTCATGGAACTCTAAGGTTCGCCTGAAAACCATTTGACAACTTCTGCTTTTGACTAATTAGAATATGTGAAACTCTGGGTTTAAAAAAAGAGTATTTTTTAAGTGGAGGAACTGAAAAGAAAAAAATATTCAAGGAAGGAAAAGAGACTACAGCATGGTCCTTTTTGTAGAAAAGCATATTTGCAATATCTATTTGGAGCTCATTGTATTTGACAATGTTAAATGATATACTTGTTCCTAGCCTAATACTTCAAATATCCAAATGTCTGAGGAAACAAAAATATGGCTAAAATGAATCTATTAAGACCTTAAGTTATTCTGAGACATAAAGACTAAACTACCAATTATACCTTAGTATTGTGATCATATGGTTTGTGATGGCCCTGGAAATTTTTAGTCCTTGAGTCAGGAAAACTTTGATATCATCTGTCAGAAAATTAACTGGTAGAAAATACAAAGAGAATGAAGGTTCTTCTTAATTTTGGAAGGCAATGTCCATTTAAAATAATTGATCATGTGGTCAGACTTCTTGTCCCAATTTTTGGTTCAGAAAATATTGTATCCATAATTATGTGGGGTGTACATGTGAATAACAAATACATAGAAGACTAGTGGCAATCAAAGCTTGTGGAAGATTTAATTTAAGAATAGTCCACAATTTTAGTTTAATATGGTTCTCTAAGACTAATGTTTATAAATTTTAATAAGATAAAGAGTAAAATAAATAAATTTACTATATAAGAAATTGATAATGTAAACTTATTAATTATTTCATTTTATTCCCAAATCACTATTTTGACTCTATATCCCTATTGGTTTATATCTTAAGGGAAAAAATATAACCACAAATGAATAGTTGGCTTGTCTCAGTATTTCTTCTAAATAATAATATTAGTATTAGTATTTTGAGGTAGATAAAACAAGCAATTGTGTTAATGTCTTGGGAACCATTTTTTGTTTAAGATAACAACGATACAGATAAAAAATCAAATAATTCAAATATAAACTTATTTAAATTTGAATATAAACAATTTTTTTCCTTATTTATTTCACTGTAAAAACATGTATTTTCTGTCATGTGCATTGAAAAAAACTTATAACCAACAGTACACTAGTAAAAATGAGCATCCCTATGACCAGATTACAGTCTTTAAGCGTGATTTCTTACTAAAATGAATCAGGACTCTTTGAAGACAATGCTGATTCTAGTTTAGGTGATAAACATGTAAGCTGAACCTGGGGTATAGTCATGTATCACTTAATGTTGGGGATGCAGTCTGAGAAAAGCACTGTTAGGCAATTTCATCACTGTGGAAACATCACACAGTGTACTTACCTAAACCTAAATTGTATAGCCTTCTACACACCTAACCTATATGGTGTAGCCTCTAGCTCCTAGGCTGCCAATCTGTACAGAATGTTACTGTACTGAATAATGTAGGTAATTGTAATGCAATGGTAAATATATATGTATGTAAACATAGCTAAACATAGAAAAGATAGTCTAAAATTATGTTATAATAATCTCATGCAATCACCATAATAATATAGTTCACAGTTGACTAATATGTCATTATTGGCATGTGACACTATTTTGTAATATCAGACAATAGAAAAGGAAAAAGCTATCTCAGTTGTGTCACAAAGATAAAAATATGTATCTGAATAGACCTCCAGTAGCAGTTCAAAGATGCAACAGTTTGAGCATGACAAAGAATAATGACTATTAATTAAAACAGCTCAAAAATATAAATTTATATATTTTTTAATATTATAAAACAAAATCACAAACTTATTGCTTATCTTTGGAGGTTGGTATAATATCAACTCATTTTCGAAATATGATAAATAAAGGGAAAAAGCAAATAATTCAACTGCTTTTCCTATACAGACTGCACTTCAAAATAACCAAATAGTTGATAAGGAAAACTTCTTTTTCTTTACAAAAACATTCCAGGGCTTAAATAAAAAGGGAACCATATGGTTAGAAACTTACCATTTTTAAAATTCTGATAAAATAATGCCTCTAGGTAACCATTAAGTTCTGAAACCAATGGTAAAAACCTGATGATGACTTTGTAATAAAGGCATTAGGCTGACATCATTCAAGCCTAGTGAGTAATCTTAGTGTTACTAGGTGATATAGTCAGACAGTTTGTGTTTTCTGATCTAATGCAATAAGAAACACAAAAAGTCCATAGGGTATTATCATCATTGAATGTGAATTTAATCAATTCTCCAGTTTTAAAACTAACAGCTAGAGGAACATATTAAAAAAGAACTCATATACAGCCTGACAAACCAATAATGTGGACACTACAGAATAAATGATTTAGTTTATTTGACAAATAGATCACATAAAAATGGGGAGAATTAAAATATACTTTAAATGTTACCAATGGTACAATGAGGGACATTTCCATAAATTTAAAAAGTAAAAAGCAATACTATAAATCTTATGAATTTCTATGTACATAGTATCAAAGTCATTGAATCCAACATATTTATTGTTTTTTCCCTCATCCTTGCTCTCAAATTCTCTTCTTTTGTTTGAATTAGATTCTCAAGTATATCATTTAGTAAAGTTCCTTTAGCACAAGAGTTCAAGAGTTACTAAACTCTGTTTCTCAGTGTTGAAATTTATCTTTATTTTACCCTAATCATTGAATGATATTTTAGCTGGGTATAGAATTTTAGGGTGAAAGTTATTTCCTGTCAGAATGTGAAGGTAAAAATTACATTGTTTTCTAGGATCTGTTATTATAAATAGAATGCTGTTATCAGTCAAATAGTAATTCATTTGAAGGTCAATCACATTTTCCTTCTTTTTACTTTCACTATTTTATTTCATGTTCTATTTCATGTTCATTGTGCTATTTCTAAAGTGATTAATTTTATTTACTCAGGAGTCAGCCGAACCTTTGAAGATTTATACTTTGTGGTGACTCTCTTTCAACCTATGATCCCAATCCATTGAAACATTTTCCTCAATTGGTAAATAGAACTATCTAATTTCCGATTACAGGACAAAGTGTCCTTTGTGAATTTGGATTTATGATAATTGATCAGGTTTAGCTATGCTTCTGGACCAAATACTTTTATTTCTAGAAGGCACTTGAAGCCTTATTCCTAGCTATTAAGGCTTATGTGGTTTTGATGATTTTTTGAATGTTTGGACCTAAGCTTGCTCTCTTCTGATACATTCTCTCCCTTTTTTAAGTAATTGATACTTTCTCATTCAAAGTTTTCAACTTGAATAATAATTTTGAACACATTTTATCTAGAATTTCTAAGTGTTTGTAGAAGAGAAATTAGAATGGCTCTGTCATGTCATCACAGCCTGCCATATTTACAGGAAATACCTGAACATCATTTTTGTTTATTTTTAACTATGGAAATATGAAAAGATTGCTGACCAAAAATATCATCCCCACTTTCTAGATGCTTGATATATAATTGGAGATATGATACAGATACTCATAGAACATGAAAAGAAAAATGTTATTAGGCAGCATTGCATAATAATTTAATTAGATAGTATGATGTCAGAGTGCCATAATTTGAATCAAGCCTCCAGCATTTGACTCTGTGGATTTGAGCTAGACTTTTAATATCTATATGCCTTATTTTTCCTTGTTTACAAAATTTGGGATAATGTTACATATTTCATAGTCACTGGTAACTCAGTCACTGGTAACTCCTATTCTATTCTCTACATCTATGAGATCAATTTTTATTAGACTCCACATGCAAGTGAGATTATGTGGTATTTATTTTTCTGTGCTTGGCTTTTTTTTTTTTTATAACTTCCAGGTTCATTTATGTTGTCACAAATAACAGGACTTTTTTCATTTTTATGGCACACTAGCATTCAATTATGTATACATACCATATTTTCTTTATACATTAATTCATTATTGTACACAGGTTGATTCCATAACCTTATCTATTGTGAATAGTGCAGCAGTAAACATGGGAAAGCAGGTATCTTTTCTGAAAACTGGTTTAATTTTCTATAAATATATATCCAGTGGTGGAATTGCTAAAACATATGGTAGCTCTGTTTTTAATTTTTGAGAAGCCTCCATACTGTTTTTCATAATGGCTGACCAATTTACATTCCCACCAATAGAGTGCAAGGATTCCCCTTTCTCCACATTCTTGCCAGCACCTGTTATCTTTTGTCTATTTGGTAATAGCCATTCTAGTGAGGTGATAAGTTATTTTGATTTTGACTTGCATTTCCCTGGTGATTAATGATATTGAACATTTTTTTCATATACCTCTGGACCATTTTGTATGTCTTTTGAAAAATGTCTATCAAGGTCTTTTGTTCATTTTAAAGTTAGGTTTTTTTTTTTCTTTTGAGTTGTTTGCATTCTCTATAGATTTTGAATATTAACTCTTTATCAGATACATACTTTGCACATGTGCTCTTCCATTCTATAGGTTGTCTTTTCACTCTGTTGATTTTGTTTATTTTCTGTACAGAAGCTTTTTAGTTTGATGTGATCCCATTTGTTTATTTTAGCTTTTGTTGCTTATGCTTTTCAGGTCTTATCTTTAAAATTTTCCTGCTATTTCAATGTCAAGGAAAATTTCCCCTAGATTTTCTTCTAGTAGATTCACTGTTTCAAGTGTTTAATACACTTTGAGTTAATTTTCTTATGTGGTGAGAAAGATTCTTTTGCAGTTTTCCCAGAACTACTTATTAAAGAGTCTGCTCTTTTTCCATTGTGAGTTCTCAGAACCTTTGTCAAAAATCAGTTGGCCATAAATGAGTGGATATTTTTCTGGGCACCCTATTCTATTAATTAGTCTATGTGCCTGTCTTTGTGTTGGTACCATGCTCTTTTGGTTACTTTGCTTTGTAGTAGAGTTTGAAGTCAGCTGGTGTAATCCCTTCAGCTTTGTTTTTTGTGCTCAGGATTACTTTGCCTATTCAGGGTATTTTGTGGTTCATATAAATTTTAGGAATATGTTTTCTATTTCTGTGAAGAATGTCATTGATATTTTGATAGGGATTGCCTTGAACCTCTAGATCACTTTGGGTAGTATGAACATTTTGATAATATCTATTCTTCAAATACATAAAGATTGTATATCTTTTCATTCATTTCTGTCTTACTCAATTTCTTACATCAATGTTTTATAGTTTTCAGTATATGTATCTTTCATTTCCTTAAATATATTCCAAGTACAGGGACACTTGTTTTATTATGCCTTGCTTTATTGCACTTTGCAGATATTGCATTTTTTTTATAAATTGAGGTTCGTGGAAACCCCACATTAAGAAATTCTGTTGATGCTATTTTTCCCAGAGCATTGGCTCACTTAGGGTCTGTATGTCACATTTTGGTAATTCTCACAATATTTCAAACTTTTATTAATATTAATATTATGTCTCTGATGCTTTCAAATCAGTTTCTTTGATATTATTATTGTAATTGTTTTGGGGTATCACATACTGTGCCCATACAAGATAGTGAACTTAACCGATAAATGTTGCATGTCTGCTCAACACTAACAATCTGTTCCACTGTCTCTCTCCCTCTCCTCAGATGTCCCTATTCCCTGAGACACAACAATATAAAAATTAGGCCAAATAATAACCCTACAACAGAGCTACACATCTCCCACTTTAGATCAAAAAGTAAAAATGATTATGGTTAGTGAGGAAGGCATGACAAAAGATGAGATAAGCCAAAGGTAGGCTCTAGTACCAAAAAGTTAGCCAAGTTGTGAAACCGAAGGAAGTGTTCTTGGAGAAAATTAAAAGTGCTGTTCCAGTGAACACATAAATGATGAGAAAATGAAACAGCTTTATTGCTGATGTGGAGAAAGCTTTAGTAGTCTAAATAGATGATCAGACCAACCACAACATTTCCTTAAGATAAAGTGTAATCCAGAGCAAGGTCTTAACTCTCTTCCGTTCTATGAAGGTGAACAAGCAGTGGGGGAAAAGTTTGAAACTAACAGAAGTTGGTTTATGAGGCTAAGGTTAAAAGCTATCTCTATAACAAATAAATGCACAGTGAAGCAACAAGTGCTGATGAAGACATGTTCTTTCTACTGAAAGACACACATTACATTAAACATACATTAATTTAAAAATACTTTATTGATAAAAATCTGTCATCTAAGTTTTCAATGAGTTGTTATCTTTTCTTTCTGGTGGAGGGTCTTGCCTTCATGTTGATGGCTGCTGATGGATCAGGGTGATGGCTCATAAAGGCTGGGGCTGTGAAAAATTTTAAAATAAAATAACAAGATTGCCATATCAATGTACTCTTCTTTCACAAAATAATTGTCTGTAGCATGCAATGCTATTTGGTAGCATTTTATCCATAGTAGAACCTTTTTTTTTCAAATTTGGATCACAATTGTCTTCTGGCTAGGGTTGGTTTAAATGCTTCTTCCATGGGTGGGCATCAGCTAGGTTTGGTCCAGTTTTTCTTTCTATTCTAACAGGATAGCACTGAGTTCAGTGCATCAGAATTGCTGTGCTCTCCCTCCCCCAGTGCACCGAGATGCTCTCTGAACCATGTCACCATTGCCAGGGGGTGGATGATGGGTGGTTTCTAATTTAAGACTGTTTTTTTCCACCTCTTCAGTGCCTCTTTCAGCAATACAAAGTTTAAACCAGATAATGAGTGCTCACCTCTTTATTGGTTCTTTTAAAGGTATTTTTTATGCATAGATTGTTGTTAAACTGGCGTCCTTGCAGGGGTACAGTTGTTGGAGACTTCTATTCTGCCATCTTGCTCTGCCTCCACTCTACATCCTTGTCTTATTTTAGATCTTAGGAGAAAAACTTTAAACTTTTCCTCATTCAGTATTATATTAGCTATCATATATGGCCTTTATTGTTTTGAAGTTTCTTGCTTACATACCTAATTGTGTTGAGTCACATTACTTCTATACAGTTTTTAGAGTTTTTGTCAGAAAATTATGTTGAATTTTGTCAAATGCTTTTTCTGCATGTATTGAAATGATCACTTGATTTTTGTCCTTCATCCTATTAGTAATATATTTACTGATTTGCCTAAGTTGAACCATCCTGGCATTTCTACAATAAATCCCATTTGATCATGGTGAGTAATCTTTCTAATGTTTTGCTAAACTTGGTTTAATAGTACTTTTTGAAGATTTTTGCTTCTATGTTTATCAGGGATATTTGTCAATTTTTTTTCAGGCTGTGTCTTTGTCTACTTTTGGTATTAGGGTAATGCTGGCTTCATCAAATGAGTTTGAAAGTATTCATCATTTTTTTGATTTTTAAATAGTTTGAGAATAATTGGCACTGTATCTTCTTTAAATATTTTGTAGAAATCAATAGTGAAGCCATCAGGTCCTGGGATTTTTTTTTATGGAAGATTTTAAATAATGATTCAATGTTCTCACCTGTTATTGGTCTCTTCATATTTTCTGTTTCTTCATAATTTAGTCTTAGTAGGCTATATGTGTCCAGAAATTTATCTATTTCTTTTAAACTATGCAGTTTTTTTTAATGTGTAATTGTTCATAGTAGTCTCTTACAATCCTTTTTATTTCTGTAGTATCAGTTGTTATGTCACTTTCCTTTCTCTGATTTTATTTACATTATTCTTTTATTTTCTTAGTTTAGCTAAGGGCTTGTTAATTTTCTAACTTTCTGAGAAGGCAACTCTTCATTTCATTGATCTTCTGTATAGTTTTCTAGTCTATAATTTATTTACTTTTCCTCTGATCTTTGTTATTTGCTTCCTTCTACTACTTTGGGGTTGAGTCTGTTCCTGTTTTTCTAGTTCTTTGATGTGCAGTCTTAGGTTGCTTATTTGATATCTTTCTTCATTTTCAATGTAGGCATTTATTGTACAAAGCTTCCTCTTAGAAATGCTTTTACTGTATTCCATAGTTGTTGATATGCTGTTTCTATTTCTGTTTGCCACAGAAACCATTTTAAATTTGTTTTTTAATGTCTTTACTGACCCATTGGTTACTCAGGAGCAGTTTGTTTAAGTTACATGTAGTTGTAAAGTTTCTGAATTTCTTCCCATTATTGATTTCTAGTTTTATATCATTGCAGTAAAAAACAAATACTTATTATCATTTCTATCATTTTAAAATTTATTGAATTTTTTTTTTTTTGAGACAGTCTCGCTTTGTCACCCAGGCTGGAGTGCAGTGGCGCGAACTTGGCTCACTGCAACCTCTACCTCCCAGGTTCAAGCAATTCTCCTTTCTTAGCTTCCAGTAAAATTTGTTGAAATTTTTTTTTTTGTGGCCCAATATATTATCTATTTTGGAGAATGTTCTATATGAGGTTGATAAAAATGTGTATTCGGTAGCCATTGGATTAAATGTTCTGTAAATATCTGTTAGGTTCATTTGATCTAAAGTACAGTTTAAATTTAAAGTTTCTTTCTTGGTTTTCTGTCTGGATGATATGTTCATTGCTGAAACTGCAGTATTGATGTTTCCTACAGTTATTCTACCACAGTCCATCTTTCCCTTTAATCTCTTAATATTTGCTATACATATTTATGTGCTCCAATGCTGGGTGCATGTATGACTGTTATATCCTTTCTCAGAATTGGCCTTATTATCATTACATGATGAACTTATTTGTTTATTTATACAATTTTTTTACTGAAAGTATATTTTACCTAAGTATAGCTATTCCTGCTTTTTTCTGGTTTTCAGTGGTATGAAATAATTTTCCTGTACCTTCACTTTCAGTCTGCTTGTATCCTTATAGGTGATATGAGTCTTGTAGGCAGCATATAATTGAGTCTTTTAATTCATTCAGCCACTCTATTTCTTTGGATTGGCAGGTTTAACTTATATTCAAGGTGATTATTGATAGATAAAGATTTACTATTGTCATTTTGTTTAATGATTTCTTGTTGTTTTGTAGAACTTTTTTTTCCTCTCTTACTCATGTTTTTTTGTGGTTACGTGGTTTTCTCTAATAGCATGTTTTAATTCCTTTTTTAAAAACTTAGTCTATTTATTACTAGTTTTGGCTTCGTGTTTACCATAAGGTTTACATATATTGTCATTAAAACAGATTTTAGGTAGAAAACAACCTAACTTTGATTGTTTAAAATACTTTAACTCCATACTTTACTTTAACTATACTTTAACTCCACTTTAAAATACTTTAACTCCATACTTTACTTTAACTATACTTTAACTCCACTTTAAAATACTTTAACTCCATACTTTACTTTAACTATACTTTAACTCTACTTCCTCTTCTTTATGAATTTTTGATGTCATAATTTACATGTTTTTACAATGTATATCCTTTAATAAATTATTGTAGTTATTTGAAATTTGCTTCTCTTCACTTAGCATAAATTTTTCATCAGTTTATCTCTGCAATGCAAGAACATAAAATTGTGAAGTAATGTATAAATATATCAACCCAATGTATAATCTTATTCTTTTAATTAAAAATCCCTGAAGCAAAAATGACTAAATTTTAAAACATACTAAAATATGGATGGTTGTACATGTGTTATGTTTTTTTAAATGTATTTATTTTAAAATAAAAATAATGAGCTATATAGCCAAAGAATAGAGGATGGAAATAGAAAAATGATAACTTCACCAAAAATAAACTTGAAAAACATCATCTTGTCAAAGTCATGAAGTTTAACATTATCAGCAATGCCATGTGAATATCATGCTTCCTGTGATTTGATGTCACAAGATTGCACGTGTAATAATCTTTCCAAAAACCCATAACCTTAATTTATTGATAAGAAAACCACTAAATACACTCAGATTAGGGGATATACTGTAGGATACCTGGCCAATACTCCTCAAGACTGCCAAGATCATAAAACACAAGTAAAGACTAAGCAAAATATCATAGGCCATGGGAGAATGGAGAAACATGAAAACTAAAAATAGTGTGGTACCCTGGATTAGATCCTGGAACAGAAAGAGGGTATTAACTAATAGTAAAACTGATGAAATCTAAATAGGCTGAAATTTACTTAATAGTAACATGCCAATATCAATTTTTTTAGTTTTAACAAATACAGAAAAATAAGACAAGATGCTAACAATTAGGGAATTAGATAAGGCATATTCAAGATTTCTTCATATTATAATTGTGATTATTTTGTAAATCTTAAACTATTCTAAAAGACATTTCATTTAAAAATAATTTTTTAGAACAAATTATTTTAAACTTAGGTAAGCAACATCCCATTACTGTAAAGTTGAATGAACAGTATTTATACTTTAAGCAAACATGATACAAACATGAAAAAAGAAGAGAGAATGCTGTCTTATTTTGACTGAGGCTATGTTAGCTAGTTATCCTTAAATATTTAAATAATTCATCCTCAAAAAAGCTCAGTCACTGGGCTGTTTGACAATATAACACAGAGATTTCATAATTTTGTTCCATGTGGAATATATTTTAAGCTTGGTTTCCGTTAGGAAATTACTTTTTAGTCCAGCAGGTCAGGGGCTGTTAAACTATTGTCATTGCTACAGTGTGGGGCAGATCCTAGAGAATAATCAAACAAATAGAAAACCTTTGGATACTTACTGTAGATCAGAGTACCACACTGCATCAACAGATGCTTTTTTTTTTTCCATTAAAGCAGGCAGCTGGCATTCTACAGGTATGTTGGGGAGAAACAGTCTTAGCAGTCATGTAGAAAACTGTATTAAAAATACAAACTGTGAAAAACTGTTGGTACAGACAGCAAGAATTCTGATGAGAAATGCTAACTCAGCACTTCTTGCCAGGTTTGCAATAGACAGAAAGATGAAAATCTGCAAAGCCTGAGTGAAAAGTGGAAGGAACAGAGAAAATTACATTAGTAATCTCAGCTTTAGGTTTCTACCAGTTTCTTAGAAAAAGAATACATTCAAAGTGAGTACCTGAACTTTAATTTGCATATGAATATTTGTGTTTAGCCATGATAGGCTTTATTTTGTTCCCATTCTGTTACCTTTTAAAAATTCTCAATTGAAGAATAAGATCAAGTATAACTATTGATAGATTTTGTTGTTGTTCGTGGACCTATCACAGCATCCAGAACAATGTCTGGCACAAAATAAATGCTAAGTAAATTTTTGTCAGAGACCAAAATACATGATATCTCCTCCTGGTGCCACTGGCTACTGATGAGTCTCAGAGGCAGTGGAGGAGAAAAGTGTGTTTCTAGCCAATTTTTATTAGTGGAACACTTGATAAATCTCTCTTGCTGGGCCACTAGGCTTTCCTGTTGTTGTCAGCAGATCCCCTGTTTATCTGGAGGAAGAATGACTTGCTGGGCCACTGTTTTAGTCAGTTTCAGCTGCTATAACAAACTACAATAGACTGTGTAGTTTAAACACCAATATTTATTTTCTTCCAGCTCTAGATTCTGGAAGTCTGAAATCAGGAAGCCAGCACCATAGTCAGGTTCTGCTCAGGGCTCTTTCCCTGGCTCATAGGTTGTTGCCCTCTCACTGTGTTTTCAAATGGCCTTTCCACAGGGCATGCAAATTGAGAGAGACAGAGGGAGAGAAAGAGAGAGAGAGAAAGAGAGAGAGAGAAAGAGAGAGAAAGAGAGAGAGAGTTCAATCTGTCTTTCTCCTCTTAGAACTATTTCCCGTCATGAGGGTTCTGCCCTATGACTTCATTTAAACCCAATAACCTCTCAAAGGCCCTACTTCCAAATACCATCATACTGGAGGTTAGGGCTCTAATATATGAATTCTAGATAATACAAACATTCATTCCCTAATAGCCACCTTCTGTTGCCAGCTTGAGCAACTTGAGTGTCTAGAGATGCCTGGCCTGGGTCACCTTTCTTTGAGTGAGTGGTCCAAGGAAGCCTTGATACTATGTCATTCCTTTATCCTTGGGTCCTTAATCAGTTTGCCTTCCTATTCCCATTTTTTTTAGTGTTTTTTGTTTTTTGATTGCCACTTGCATTATTTCCAGAATGTTTAGCTGTACTTAAGGCCGAGAAGGGAGGAATGAGTCTATGCTGACTTGTTTCCACTGGAAAGTGCAGTTAATTTTGAAGTCCACAAAAAGCTCAGCTAAATCTCAGTATCTTATTTCCATGAACTTCCCACAATTATTCATCAACTTCAAGTCCAGTGGTTTTCCTGCTGTGATGTCAATAGCCAGAACGAACTACCCTCACCTAAGGAGTCCCTGAGCTAAATATTCTGTTCATAAAACCAACTTATAAGATCTGCTCTTAAGCTATTTGGTTACTGTGAGAGTGACCTCACTATATCAGAGAATAAACAGTGGAAAATTGCTTTAAAAAGTTAATATTGGCCATTTTAATCTCACTCTTTGGCATAAAAATGTGTTCTTAGTTGTCTTATTATGGAATTTTCCTCTCTCTCCTTGGCAGGCCTGAGTCTCTTAATTTTGATTTCTTTTAGTTTTATTCAGAGAATTAAGCCATCATTTGTGTATGTTTAAAAAATGTTTTAACTGAGCTTATTATGCTTGAAAAGAAGTGACAATAACTATTTTGACTTATTACTTTCTGTCTGGTTTGGATAATCAAACATTCAGCAAGGAAGAATCAAAGCACCGTAGGTGGTATAAATGAGCGTGAAAAAGAGCTTCCAAAAAATCTCTTCCAAATAGAGAACACGTCCCGCTCCCTTCTCTCCCCTCTTCCCACCACCCACATTCTCCCCCTACTTTTAGACTATTCCTGAACCAGGAAGTAAAAGTTGTGAGTGGGAAGAGGTGGGGAGTGTGTATGTGTAACCAACAAGGGAATGTATTCTTTTGATGAATCATGATTGTACTATAATCACATATTCCCACATGCAGTCCTGAATTCCTGTACTAGCATTCAACTCCCTTTGCAAAGCTGGCACCTTTTATTACCTTCACTAGCTTTTCAGGCAAAATGATATATTAGAAAATTGGAGCTATAAAGAGCCCTGAGATGCTCAGATTCCAGTGTGTCACTTACAGACGAGAAATGGAGGACCCGGAACATGATGGAAATCACTCAATTTCATATGCTTATTCGAGGCAAAGCTAGAGTTAGAGGCCCTATATTCTGGCTCCCAGGCCAATGCTCTTTCTATGATATCAAGCTGTCTCATTTTAGTTGTAGCCACTGTAAGCTCTCATGCTTTAACATATATATTTAGTAAAGCTAGGAGTAAGTGAGAGGCTACCTCATTGCTGCTTAGGACTATAAAAATGTTAGAAAAATAAACAGACAAATGAATGACTATAGCTGTAACAATACAACTTGAAACATACACTCAATGCTGTAATTTTTGTGACTGGTACTCTGTGGATTCCCACATCTGTTTCACCTTTATTTCTTCTTCTTCTTCTTCTTCTTTTTTTTTTTTTTTTTTGCTTATAATGATAGGGACATTATGGGAGCTAAAGGGATATTTTTGTCTTAATATTAAAAAAAAATTTCTACTGGAATAGGACAAGTGTCTCACAGTCAAAGCCCAGGGACTTATGGGAAAAGTCTAATAGCCAGACCAAGCAGAAGGTTCTCATTTACTTATATGCCCAACTTTAACAGAGGCCCTAGCATGTAGGAAATATATGGATCTTTGAATGATATTTCCTATGCTAAAGACCTTTTTTTTCTCCCCCAGATTTTGTATATTAGAACAAAGAAATTGATGCAGATATTAGAGTGTTTAGCAATGATATGGAAAGAAGTCACAAAGTCTGTTAAGTTAACCATACATCAGCGCAAGATCAGAATCTGCTATTTGAAGAGTGAGAATCCCATCTCTGAAACTGGGAGTTGTACCTGGGAGAGAAAAAATATTATTAATGGATAAGTTATTTAGGAAAAAGTATTCCCTATAATGCTAGGATAAAATAAAATGTCCAAGACCAAATACTTCTTCCTCATTTCTATATGGACCTGAACTTAATCCTGTCTGGATGAAAAAGAGGGATCATAGTCAAGAGTAGCTATGTTCATGGCAAATTATGCAAGATTTGATTTCTGGCCATGGTGAGTTTGCAGACTAATTGCTCTAATATGTGAAGTGAATTAGGTGCTTATACAGAAATACAGGCAGCTTTTGAAAGCATATCAGAGATCAAGGTGGTTTGATATAACTTGGGAAACTATAAAGTTAATTCTGCTGATAAGGGGAATTTCCTCAGAGAGATAGAAAAGAGCTGAGGAAACAGAAATAAATTATTGGTGATGTCTAATTATATAGCTATGGAAAAAATTGTAAAGATGTTAGAAAAAGTTAGTTGAAAAGAAGAAATTTAATAAGATTGGAATAAGTAATTTAAATAGCTGAAAGATGATCATGTGACATTGGGATTACACATCTAGAGGATGTCACTGAAAGAACTAGGTCCACTGGGGAATGTTATATGAAAATATATTTATGTGAACATAAGGAAAAAGCTTCCAAGAGCGAAAACTGTTCAAAATAGTAATAGCTTTAGAAATGAATAGTCTACTCTTATCACTGGTGGTGTTCAAATATAGGCTTAATATCATAACAAAAGCAGCATAAGGATGCATTAGTCCATTTACATTGCTATAAAGCAATACCTAAGACTAGGTAATTTTGTAAAAAGAGGTTTGTTTGACTCATGACTCTGCAGGCTGTACAAGAATCATCACACCGGCATCTGCTGAGCTTCTGGTGAGGGCGTCAGGAAGCTTTCACTTAGAATGGTAGGTAAGGGGAGGCAGCGTGTCACATGGCGAGACTGGGAGCAAGACAGAAGATGCCAGGACCTTTTTAACAATCAGTTGCCATGGTAATTAACAGAGTGAGAACTCACTCATTCCTGCCAAGATGGCACCAAGCCCTTCATGAGGAATCCCCACCCATCACCCAAATACCTCCCAATAGGTCCCACCTCCAACACTGGGGAATCACATTTCAACATAAGATTTTGGAAGGAACAGATACCCAAACTATATCAAAGGAGAATTCAAGAGTCTAATGGATTCATAACTATAAAGTCCTTAATAAACCCTCACGCAACAAAACCCAGCCTGCTATGACTTTGTGGAACTCCTATGATTACTCTGGCTAGTTGAGCATTAGGAATAGAACAAGACCCTGGTTGGCCCTTTCAACCTCCATTCCAGAAATAGTAACTCAGTATCTTTAGGAACTATGTGCAGATTTTGATACCAATGTTACACATCAACCTGACTGTCTTAATTTCTCAGATTTATGAATGTCTGTATTCTCTCAGGGAACCTACATCTAAGTGTTTGTGCTTATAGAAATACACACAAAATTATATTTATATATTAATTGCTCACAATGGAAAACATAAATGGAACCCTTGCTAGTGGATATAGCAAATATCTATTATAAAAATCAGGTTCTTGGTAGGAAACAAAACTTATTCCAGATGGTTCAAATTAAAAGACTTTAATGAAGGGACTACTTACAGAATTGTGGGATGCATTAAGGTAACCAGGGAAAATTCTGAGGCCAGCAGTAGCTGGAAGCTATTATTGCTTCTAAGGAATGAAGGGATCAGTGACAGATCAATATTCCAAGAGCCCATGAAAGCCCAAGGAATGTGGACTCCATTGTGGCCAGGGAAGGTGACAGCTACTGCCCGGCTTCAACAGAAATGAAGCAAAGAGAATTGCTTTGCTTATTTGCTGTCCACTCCTGTGATCTCCCAATGCCACTCTGTGGTCAATTCCTACAAGTCATCAGCCCAGCAAAGGGAGTTCTGCTGCAGCAAGGCTGGAAATGACAGAGAGTGAATCTGGATGATCAAAGGTCAAATGAAGAGCAGCCAGCGAACCAAGAGAACAGCTAAAATGTGGCCTGCAGCTGTGACATATATTGCTAGATATTGATTAGATGTGTGTTTTATTCTTCTTATGGTTTGCAATTTTTATTTTGTTCTTGTGGCTGTTTTCATAAGGCCTTTAAAGACAGGTTTGAGGTGGTGACTTCTTTCATATCTAGTAGCTCATTTCATGGAAGCACAAACCATATTCAGCTCTAATTTTCTCCTATACTGTCTTTCCTTTTGTCAAAGTAAGATTATATTTCTCAGCATTTCTCCTTACATTTGCCCCAAATGCTGCAAATCTGGTGACAATCTCTTTATCAGATGCTTGTATTGTTTATATTACTAATCTAATGATTGACAAATATGACTGCCAAGCAAGTAATATAAAGTGGTGATAAATTGTAACTACAATGTGTCTGTCATGCCAGCTGTTTAAACCAATGGAGTCATTACTAAAACACTGGGTAATGTTAATGGACATAACTGATAGTAATTTCAAGAACTGATCATTTTTGAAAGCATATCAGATATTATATATTAAGCCTTTGATGGTGACTTTTGCAAAACTGCATATTTGGAAAAAAATACATATTCACTTCTTTTGAAGTTTCTTGTACACCGATTTCCAGAGATACTTTATATTTTGACCTAGAAATGTCTTTAGTTTTCTCTCTTTGGTTCCCTTTATTTAGTGCCCTCTGGTTTTCTCTTGTCTCTTCAGTCCTACATTCATCAACTAAACAATATTTCTTAGTATTAATATTTAGACTTACAAGGCTTCTATAACACTGTAAATATGTTATTTAAAATAAGGTGAATATGATAGATTGGAGAATAGAAAGTAGAATTGTGGAGAGGAATAAAAAAAGATCATGTATTTCTAGAGTTACCCCTAAATTTCAACACATTAAAATTTAAGAGTTAGTTTGCCCAGAACTTCATTTGGTCCCACCTTACTGAGGCCTAAATATGGCAAAAGCACATATCAAATTACATAGAAAAAGACAATATTGGCTGGGCTCAGTGGCTCATGCCTGTACTCCCAGCACTTTGGGAGGCTGAGGTGAGGGTATCACCTGAGGTCAGGAGTTTGAGACCAGTCCGACCAATACGGCAAAACCTCGTCTCTACTAAAAATACAAAAATTAGCTAGGTGTGGTGGTGGGTGCCTATAATCCCAGATACTCAGGAGGCTGAAGCAAGAGAATCACTTGAACCAAAAGGTGGAGGTTGCAGTGAGCTGAGATCTCACCATTGCACTACAGCCTGGGTGAAAGAAGGAAACTCTGTCTCAAAAAAAAAGAAAAAAAAAAAAGAAAAGAAAAAACTAATATCTTCTTTAATGTTTAAAGATACAGATTTGCATTAATTGTTTGAGTAAAAGAGCAATATATATTTCTGTTGATATAAACAGATATTGATATTTATATCTAAATATATAATGAACTCTGTTTAACAAAATGAAACAAAAACTAAATCTGGCTAGAACAAAAATATAAATATAACAAAATGAAACAAAAACTAAAATGAGCTGATGCTCCTTAGCAAGAGTTGAAGAAAGAGAGGAATCTAGAAAATTTAGGAAATGTTTTTGCTAATATTTTCCCTTTATTTTTCTTATGATATTTGGTATTACTGCATATGAATCCAGGATATCCACAATATGGAAATAATATTAGAACTCACAGTAAAAGCAATAGGATAGGTAGCAAGAAAGACTCTTTTAGGAAAGTTGAACACTTTGTAAATGACAGCAGAAGAAACCATGATAGGAAGGTCTTAGTGTTCAGACACCTAAGTTTCTATTAGTGGAAGTTAGGGCTGCCATGCTACTGCTTTGATGGTGATGTACTTGGGCTTAATTTGTCTCAGTTGTCGTGGGAACTTGTGATGTTTTTCTGACATTTCACAGTTATTAAAAAGGGTTGTGCAAAACAGCATTAGAGAAGAAGGTCTCTTTTAATCGGGTTACTCCTGGCTTTTAGTTCATTTCTATTTCCTCTCCAACCCTGTATGCTCTACTAAAATTAAAAAAAAAAAATCAGTTCCTCATTTCAAAGCAGGAAAAGGATCTTTTTTCAGAGGACATATAATAAGGCCATTAAATCTTAGCTAATTTGGACCAGACCATGATGTCTTTGAAATTTAACAATCTTACATAAAGTTGCTTCTGGTGAGAAAATATAATGTTTTATCAATTCCAATAATTTATTAATTATTCATATTTAGCATTTTTTTACCTTAGGAAATGAGGTTACAACTTATTGAAAGTATTTACACATATCTGTAGGTCTACCATTGATACACTTATCATTTTCTCAAACCTTCAAACTTGTTTCCAACCGCCGCCCCCACTCCTTGATGGCATGGCTTAACAACTGTATCTAGCTAACATGCAAACCAGTAAGTTAACTGTGGCCCATTTGAGGGCAGAATAAATGTCTTTGTTGTTTGAAAATTGTCTGTTGATGCCTTCAAGTAAGAGCAAAAAAGATCTTAAACCTAAAAATTATTTATTTATTTATTAATTTTATTTTTTATTGCATTTTAGGTTTTGGGGTTACATGTGAAGAACATACAATATTGTTGCATAGGTACACACGTGGCAGTGTAATTTGTTGCCTTCCTCCCCTTCACCTATATCTGGCATTTCTCCTTTATAAGGTATTTACTACAGGTAGAATAGATGGTCAGACTG
>CAUYQU010084446.1:0-48947 GCA_963574635.1 Cheracebus regulus | reverse complement strand
GGACATTCCAAGGGCCAGGGGACTTTTGTCACTCCGATTGTTACTTAAGTGGTTTACAGAAGTCAAGATAAGCGTTAGTTTACACATTGTCTGGGTAGTGGATGGGAATTACAGACCTTAGTTACCTATTACAAGGTGCAGGAGCCAAGATGGCGTGGGTTTGGACTGCTTGCCTGTCACATTAGCACAGAGAGCAGTTTCAACAGAAAGCCGAGGTATGGTTGAGGTATGCAGTTTTATGGGGCAGTTTTATGGGGCTTTTACCATGTCACAGATGCTTGAAACTTTAACATTTTACCTAGGTTAACAAACATGGTGGTAGGCAGGCAGTCTCCAAGTATGATGCTGAGTCTCTTAAACAGCCTGGGAAATCTCTCATTTATATAGGCTCTCCTGGGTCCTGTTGGTTTTTTTTCTTGACCAGTCCTGGGAACCTGGAGACTTAGTGATACAGGGATAAGAGCCAGTTGAGGTTCTGAGGTGATCTGATGTTTCTCCCTTAGTTATATCTGTTTATTAGGTGGTTCCCCAAGTGGAAACTATAGGTTTATTGGGCCCTTCTAATCTTTACCTGAAGGTTTGTATCGTTCAGTACTTCCTAGGGTTCTGGGGAGTTGGTATGGAGTGGGAAAAGAATAACTCCTTGTACTACTAGGCAATTGAAAGCATCTGCATTAAATGTTAGAGATTCCCAGGCAGTCCACCCGGTTGTAAAAATGCTATGACTCTGGGATGTGCAGTGGCTCAGGCCTGTGTTCCTGGCGCATAAGGAGGCAAGGCCAGGAATTTGAGACCAGCCTGGGCAATATAGCAACCCCTCATCTATATAACAACAACGAAAAAAAAAGTGACATGACTCTTAAATACTCCATGTAGCGGTTAGTAAGTGATGGGATTATTCGGCTCTGGAAATTCTCAACTGTATTTTGCCTTGAAAACTCATGTTCTTAGACACTTGAGTTTCTTTGTTTCTGAAATTAGGTGCTATCAACGTCCTTCTTTGTGTCTCAATTTCCTTTCTTGTATCTCTTCTACCATTTCTTATTCATATCTGTGTTTTTATTCTGCTCTCCTGGATCTGACCTTTCTTGTCATTAATCACTTCAAGAGGCCATGATGCCAGGTCTGAAGTCCAAGGGTCCTACTTACTCCTTTAGTTTGGCAAATTGTTTACCTTCCTTTAATGATATTCACTGTTTTTTTCTCTAGGAAGCTGAAATCTATTTAAGACAGAATAGGGGAATACTAACATTCCCTCCATTCATACCCCGAGACATTCTGTTTTATAACTACAGTACAGTGATAAAAATCAAGACATTTAACATTGATAAACTATTAACGAATCTGGAGATCCAGAGCCCCCAGTCCCATTTCATTTATTCTTCCACTGATGTCTTTATAGCTATTTCTCACCCTCACTGCCCCTCCATTCCCAAGTCCAGGATCTAATCCATAATCCCACATTGCATTCAGTTGGTCAAGACATAAAGTTTTAATATATCTATGGTGAGAGGAAGAGATAATATGGAAGAAATGCTGTCCTTTATTACATACTATAAAATGCCAGCTATATCATGATTACTCAATGATTTCATGTAAGAGTCCACAAACTTAAAAATCATTATAGCCTATTCTCCTACTCTCATTCTCATGGTTATCATTAGGAGCTTAAGGTGTTCCTCCCCACCAAAGACACTATTGTAGCAATGTTAACTAGGGTGAATTACTGTTTACACTCTCTCATTTCCTCCTCTTCTAGTTTAATATTTTATTATTCTGTATTAAAACAGTTGTTAGGCATGCAGAGCTTTTTACAGAGTAATTACTGCTAAATGAAGAGGGGAGTTTAAGCAAAGGTTTGGTCCTCCTGCAACTTAAGAGTAGAAACAATAAACATATTCTAGATCTTGAAAAACACTCTTCGATCTGGCTATGCTAGTTGTACTTTATTCATTTGATTATTTGTATTATGATGAGACAAAGGCTGTACGAAAAATCAGCATTGTTGTTCAGAAATGGCATTACTTAGTTTAATTTAGTCATGAGACTTGGCTCTCAGCAATTTTTAGTGACATCAAAAAGTCAAGTTTTAAGCAGAGTTTTATTTAGCTATTTTTCCACTGAACATATCAAGACCGTGTGCCATAGCAACTGAAGGCAACTACAAAAAGAACGATTCCTAGAATATTTGGGAAATGGCATTGTAGTTGAAATAGTGCTTCTATCCACCCCTCTTCTCCTACCTTCCTATCTTGAAAAAGATGGTCTTAATTTGAAATGTATGTAACTTCTTGTATTTTTCTAAAAAAAGAACTATATTTGACATCAGAATTTATGTAGCCTGAGTTGTATTTCTCCTTTTACGCTATGAACTACTGGGCTAAGGAATTCTTAGAAATCTTTGAAACTACTTCCTTGTAATTTAATAGTTTCTAGTAAGTGTTTGTTGTTGAAGATAAGAATGATAGCATTTACCCTGAAAGTTGGTTTAAAAAGAGACCATATTATGAGTGGAGGAAACCTTGGTGACAAGGGTATAGACCTGTATACAATTTTTTGTTTTTTCCTGGGCAGTGTGGAGATTGGGGAAAGCTTCCACTTGGCCAAGGGTTGGAATGTGAGCAATGATGGGCAGAGAGAGCCCATTCAGTGTAGAGGGAACAGCATGTGCAAAGGCCCTGGGGTGAAAGGGGACTTAGTGTGTTTGTGGACCTGTACTGTTCCTAGACCTATAAAGATCTATAAAGCTGATAATTACAAGGGGATAAAAATAAGGAGATAATTGATTTGTTAGTAAGGAGGAATCATACAATCTTAGAGCTTAAAGAGACTTTAAAGAATCACCTTCGGATTTTTCATTTGAGAAAACTGAAGATAAGGAGATGATTTGCTCCAGGTCACCTGGTGAGCTGGTTGTTAAGCCTGGACCCAACCTCTCAGATCAGATGTCTCTGGATCATGCTCTCTGAGTGCACATCCTTAGTTCTGGAAAGGATGCGTCTGGGTTGCCTAGTGGATGAGGATACTCACTATGGAGTGTCAATAATGAGGTTGTTATAATGGATGCCATCTAGTGACTATTCAGACTCCTTTGCTTTCAAATACAGATGCTCTTTGTGTTACGGTGGGATTACCTCCTGATAAACCCATTGTAAGCTGAAAATGCATTTGAGACATCCAACCTACTGAACATTATAGCTTAGCCTAGCCTATCTCAGATGTGCTCAGAACACTTACATTAGCCTACAGTTAGGCCAAATCATTTAGCACAAGCCTGTTTTATTCTATTTATTGATTTATTTAGACAGGGTCTCACTGTATCGCCCAGACTGAAATGCAGTGGTGCAATCTCAGCTCACTGCAGCCTCCACCTCACAGGCTCAAGCGATTCTCCTGCCTCAGCTTCCTGAGTATGTGGGATTACAGGTGCGTGCCACCATGCCTGGCTAATTTTTGTATTTTTAGTAGAGATGGGGTTTTGCCATATTGGCTAGGCTGGTCTTGAACTCCTGACCTCAAATGATCCACCTGCCTTGTCTCCCCAAAGTGCTCGAATTACAGGCATGAGCCACTGTACCCAGCATAAGCCTATTTTATAATAAAGTGTTGAATAGCTCATGTAATTTAAAAAATTATTTTAATTATTTTAATTTTAATTTTTTGAGACTTGAGCCTTACTTTGTCGCCCAGGCTAGAGTACAATGGCGCAATCTCGGCTCACTGCAACCTCCGCCTCCTCGGTTCAGGTGATTCTCCTGCCTCAGCTTCTCGAGTAGCTGAGATTACAGTCTTGCTTCACCACACCTGACTAATTTTTGTACTTTTAGTAGTGATAGGGTTTCTTCATGTTGGTCAGGCTGGTCTCGAACTCCTGACCTCTGGTCACCCACCCACCTTGGCCTCCCAAAGTGCTGGAATTACAGGCATGAACTACTGTGCCCTGCCTAATTATTTTTGAGACAGGGTCTTACTCTGTCATCCAGGCTGGAGTGCAGGGGTGTTGATCTCAGCTCACTGCAACCTCTAGCTACTGGGCTCAAGTGACCGTCCCACCTCCTACCTCAGCTTCTCGAGTAGCTGAGACCACAGGCACAGACCACCACGCCTGGCTATTTTTTTGTATTTTTAGTAGAGATGTGGTTTTGCCATGTGGCCTAAGCTGGTCTCAAACTTCTGAGCTCAAATGATCCACCCGCCTTGGTCTCCCAAAGTGCCAGGATTACAGGGGTCAGCCACCATACCTGGTCCTCATATAATTTATTAAATACTGCACTAAAAGTGAAAAATAGAATGGTAGTATGGGTACATGAAGTATGGTTTCTACTGAATATGTATTGCTTTTGCATCATCATAAAGTTCAAAAATCATTAGGTCGAACCATATGTTGGGACTGTCTGTGCTTGTCACGTTCCTGCCTTTGAAGCTGTGTTCCTACTGTGCTTAGCAGTCCTCCTTCTCCTATTTACCCAGTTCCTATCTCAAATCCTCTTAAGGGGGAAGCTTTTTACACCCCTCTGGTTATACATGCCTGCCCTTTCTGAATTCCTTTTTAAATTTAATTTCCTATTAAATATATATGTGTTATTATTATTGCCTTGTTTTCTCACCAACTACATTGTAATCTCCATGAGGGAAGAAGTGGTTGCTTTGTAATTTAAACATATTACACACAATACTTTTATTGCACCCTTTAGACTTTTAAAAAAGTTTTTGTTGGTAGTAATTACAATGGTGATGATCAGTAAGTATTTAAAGTAAGCAAAAAGAGCTTTAAAAAGACATTGTGAGAGTTATTCCACACATAATTTTGTTCCATTTTGTTTTTTGAAGTGGTGCATTATTTAAATTTAGAAACAGCTGCGCGTAGTGGCTTGCACTTGTAATCCCAGCCACTCAGGAGGCTGAGGTCGGAGGATCACACCTAGAGATATTTTTCAGGTACAAAGTCTCGCTACATTGCCCAAGAGTTTCAGTCTAGCCTGGACAACATAGCAAGAGTCTATCTCTTAAAAAAAAAAAAAATCTAAAACAAGGGTGTGTTTTAATTCAGTATGTATTAGTATTAACCTCTCCCCGAGACTATATGTGGACATTATTATAAACAAAGTTATCAACGGTCAGAAGAAATCACATGACAGTTTGAGAAAGTGAAACTATATTTTGAGTGGGTTCTAAAACTATTTCAGACATACCAACTCTTAGCTATAGGTCAATGCTGGTCAGGTACAAGTAGAAAATTATATGTACAAAGGAGCTTAGAAACACTTGTGTTACTCAGCAATTAATTCTATTATTACTCTTTTAAGAGGACTCTTGACGTTATTAGCTTTTAGTTTTGTGAATATACTGTACATCTGAGATAAATAAATATTAAAGTTTGGTGATTACTACTTCAGATAAAAATATGTTTTGGTCTTCTTACCAAAGCTCTTCATTTACCTTTTTTTACTTTTAATATTAGAAAACTTTCTCAAATATTTGCATGATTCTACATTGGTAAGCACCTGAAAAGAAAATGCTACAAAATATGTGTAATATCATTTGTTAAATAAAATTAAACGAGTAACCAAGAGACTGAGATGAAATTGCAGATGATTTTTAATAGATTGTTGGAAAGGAATTTTTCCCCATTGCCTAGTAATATGATATGTTTTTCATTCTATCTTTATTCCAAGCAATCACATAGGCATTGCTGTTAATTTTATTTGCGACTATGAAAGTCACATGGATAGGTGTAATTCCTTGTTCATAAGATTGTAACATGTAAATTTCAAGCCTTTGAGAGGAATATGTTTATAATTTCCTGGTAGCAGAGTCTTTTATTTGTAATATGGGACTCAGCTCATTTGTTTTACTTTCTTCATCACTTGTACGACAAAGATTTAGTGAGTGTGTACCCAGTGCTAGGGATGGAGTAATTAAAAGATGAATGGTTCTGGCCTCATTAAGCTTACAATCTGGTTAAGCTATAGTTCCACCTCTGTGGGTTCATAATGACATACCTTCTTATGCTACCTCCACTGTGCTGTGAAGGGGGTCTTTTGAGACCTGGCGTTCTTATCTCGTGTGTCACCATTGTTTGCCCTTGCCCACGGCACTCTCAACTTCGGCCATTGGGCCTTCAGGTGTCATATGGGGCAGTTGCACCTAGAAGATTTCAAGGCTTCCTCCTATTCTTACATTTTACATAGCGTGGATCCCACAGAAACATCAGTGTTCTGTATACATACTTGCATTGCTCTTTTGTCTTCAGTGCCCCATAAAGTATAACTGTAAATAACCCACAGATTTGCCCACCATGTATTTTACAAGTGAAGAAATGAGGGGACAGCCTTCTCTGAAGTGACATCCCACTTGAGGAGGCGAACCGAGATGTCTTATCTTTTGGGCAAGTGTGCTGTTAAACCACACTGTTCTACTTCCCACAAAGGGGGACTTCCTTAAACAGTAACTTCACTGACCACCTCTATTCATATGTTTCCTTCCTCCTTCCCTTCTTTGGCTGCATAGATAACAAATCTTGCAACGGGTGTGGGTGTTCTTTTACCAGTGGTTCATTTATGTTTGTTTTTTCCCCCGCACTGTGTCCCTGTGAAGTGGTAGGAACCCTGTGCATTTAAGTAAATTAGAATTGTGCAGAAAAAAGAGACCAGCAGAAAGAAACTATTTCTGTGAGTGCTTATATATATATTATTATATATATAATAATATTTATGTACTATATATATAATAATTTTTATTTTTTTGAGACAGAGTCTCACTCTGTCACTCTGTTGCCCAGGCTGGAGTGCAATGGCATGATCTTAACTCACTGTAGCCTCCATCTCCTGGGTTCAAGTGATTCTTGTGGTGCAGCCTCCTGAGTAGCTGGGACTATAGGTGCATGCTATCACTCCTGGCTAATTTTTTGTATTTTTAGTAGAGATGGGGTTTCACCTTGTTGCCCAGGCTGGTCTTTGACTCCTGAGCTCAGCCAATTTGCCTACCTTGGCCTCCCAAGTGCTGGGATTGTAGGCATGAGCCACCGCACCCAGCCTGTGAATGCTTATATTACAGAAGCTGAAAAGGGTTATGCTTAGGTAGTAATGTTCAAGAACTTTAAAGTGAGTTTTGTTAAATGGTACATTTCATATATACTTTAAGTGATTCTTCTTAAAGAAAGCTCACAAGTGACTCAAAGATGAATTTATTCATGTTCATTGTCTTTCCCAACAGTAGAGAGACAATGTCACAGTCGAAGACTCCTGGACATCTACTGCAACATATTAGTAATTTAGTTAAATACTTTAGAAAATAGTAAAGTAAGGTTATTTTGGGGTTAACTTATCCGGACTAGGAATGATTGTAGTACAATATAAGGACAAATGATAAAACTTTGAATTTTCTTGGAAAACAATGAGCAGCTTAATGCTAATGATCAGATATAAAAAATGTTTATAAAAACATTTTTTAAAAAAACTCAGAGTGATTGCTTTTATTTTCAGGTATCATAATCGCTTTCTAACGATACGTGTTCTGACTAAAATATCTTCAGGAAACAGGACCAAAATTCACTGGATGAGATAATATCTTTCTTGAAGTCCTAGAATCAGCTTATCAGCCATATTCTGTTCCTTCTTAACTGTAGGAAACTTCAGCTGTGGTCTAGGTCCATCTCTGAGTTAACAGAATTTCTGTTAAGTTAGGGAGTGAGAGATTAAGAGGATGGACTCTTGTGCCAGGTTATCTGGGTTCAAATCCTAAATCTGTTATTTATTAGCGTGTGACCTAGGACAAATTACTTTATCTCTCTGTGTCTTACCTTTAAACTGGGGAATATAATAGTACTTCTCTCATAGGTGTTTGTGAGGGGTAAATAGATCAGTATTGATAAAATGGCTAGGATAGTTACTGGTAGGTGTGAGTAAGCAGCTGTTATTATTATATACACAGGGTAGATTGCATTGTTGCCCACTGTGTCTTCGCATGTTTCAGAGTCATTGTTCTTGCCTCTGTTTTTCCCAGATACAAATGTATTTGCAATGAGCATAATTGTATTGTTCTGTTACTAGGTCACTAGTCACAGGTGATTCACTCTTTAAATTGATCTGTGGTGCTGCAGTGTGGTTATGTTTTAGAGTTCTGGTAGCTGGTGGAAATGCATACTTCAGGTAGGTGCACATTTTTGACATCTCTGAACCATGTTCATGGACCTCTGTTGGGGGTCGTCTGCTGTGGATGTTTTTCTCTGGATGTTTGCCAGTGGTAAACTGATAAGGTGCCAGTTGTGGTAACTGTGGTATTGCTTTCCCAGTTTTAGTTTTTCTTTCTTTTCTTCTTCTTTTTTTTTAAATAAAGAGATAGAGTCTCATTCTGTCACCCAGGCTGGAGAGCAGTGGTATAGTCATAGCTCACTGCAGCCTCAACCTCCTGGGCTCAATGGATCCTCCCACCTTGGCCTCCCAAGGACCACAGGATGGCAGGCACGTGCCACCATCCCTGCTAATTTTTTCTTTTATTTTTGTAGAGATGGAGTTTTGCTATGTTGCCTAGGCTGGTCTTGAACTCCTGGCCTTAAGGGATTCTCCTGCCTCAGCCTCCCAGAGTGCTAAGCTACTGAGCTTGGCCAGTTTTACATTTTTATGGCAACAGAGGTGGGTCTGCTATGGAGTTAAAGAAAAGTAAGCTTTAGGCTCTTTCAATTCCATAGCCCTTTCTAAGGCCTCTAGAAGGGCCCCAGAGCTTTTGGGTTATGATTTTGCATTTTAGTTTCATTTTATCTTCAATTTTTAATTGACAGAGACTTCTCCTCCAAAGTGTTTAAGCTTCAGGTCCCTCAGAATCTGTAGAGCATATAACGGTTCATTTGTTCTAATATCTGACAATATGTACAAATTCTGCCAGGGTGATGCTCTCAAACATTTCCACTGTAAAACAGCTAAAAAAACAAGCACATTTACAATTGGTTTATGTTCTTAAAGTTCTTCCTTTGAAAAATAAAGCAGTATATCTCTTATCTATGAATTTTCTTTCACTTAATAGAGTTAAATGGTGTTGTTTTTAAAGTCCTATGCTTTTCTTGTTAAATGTATTCCTATTTTATGGTCTTAGTTACTCTTGTGAATAGGTTATTTTTCCCCATATGTTGCAATTAGTTATTGTTAATATATCATCAAGCTTGACTTCTTTATAAATCTATTTTTTTTTTGAGACAGGGTCTCACTCTGTTGCCCAGGCTGGAGTATAGTGGTGTGTTCACAACTCACTGCAGCCTCAAAATCCTGGGCTCAGGCGATCCTCCCACCTCAGCCTCCCGAGTAGCTAGGACTACAGGCGTTTGCTACCATGCCTGGCTAATTATTTATTATTTTAAAATTTTTTGGAGAGAAGAGGTCTCCCTATGTTGCCAGGCTGGTCTCAGACTCCTGGACTCATCAGTCCTCCCACCTCAGCCTCCTAAAGTGAGGCACTGTTCCTGCCTATAAATCTATTTTGTGTCCAACCATTATACTATGCTATGTCTAGTTGTTACATAGAGACATAGTTTTCTATCATCAACTTTGTTATGGAAGGGTTCTTTTTCTATTGAATTTAATCCAAATTATGAGAAGACAAAAATTTTTTTTTAATGCTAAAAGGGCAGTTTAAATGCTAAACAAGAACATTCAAAAGCATGGGATTAAAATGTTCTATGCTGAGAAGGTTTTAAGCTATGTGTTCTGGAGGGAGGCACTGAGAGGGGGTGGTGGAGGACTATATCTACCCAGTAAGCTTAAGCTTTCTGAATTGACTGAAATACAAATTTAGAAATAGAGAAATTTAGATTTATAATTCATAGTGGCTACCACGGTGGGATAACTGAATTCAAACCCAGCCCATCTGACTTGGAAGGCACCCACAGACATCTCTACTTTAATTTCTTAGCCCCGTCCCCGACCCCAACAAAATCCATTTTTACTTGAATCTATTCATTTGACAAAAATATTTTAAGTACCTACTTTGTGCCAAGTACTGTCGTATGCCTGGGGACACAATAGCATAGAAGGTAAATGCCCTGCCCTCCTGGAACTTACCTTCTAGAGGGGAATTGCAGCCAGTGTACAGATACACCAGGGCATAGCCTCCTGCCATGAGAAAAGTAAAGCCACGTGGGAGACGTGGGCCTTGTGCGCTGCTTTTGTAGGTAAGGAACAGAAACCTTAGGAAGAGCAGGGCAGGCCACGGAGAAGCCAAGAGTACAAAGCACCCCTGGGAGGTGGAAGATGCTCCGTTGCTCAAAGAACGGCAGAAAGGGAGAGGAGTTGAGGTGGAATGGGATGGACATGGGAGGGGAGGAGGCCAGAGAGCTGGGCAAATTCATTTTTGTGTTTGTTTTTGAGACAGAGTATCACTCTGTCACCCAGGCTGGAGTGCAATAGCACGATCTTGGCTCACTGCAACCTCCACCTCCCAGGTTCAAGCGATTCTCCTGCCTCAGCCTCCTGAGTAGCTGGGATTACAGGCCACACCCAGCTAATATTTTTGTATTTTTGGTAGACACATGGTTTCATTATGTTGACCATGCTGGTCTCAAACTCCTGACCTCAGGTGATCCACCCACTTCAGCCTCCCAAAGTGCTGGAGTTACAGGCGTGAGTCACTGTGCCCGGCTTTTGTTTTTGTTTTTTAAGTAACAGGCAGATTTTGGAGGCTTTTGAGAGTTGAGAGACAGGATTCTGCCTATTCATGTATATTGCCTCGCCAGGTACAGTGAAACGTGAACTGGCCGTTAGAAGGTTTGAGTTAGTTCTGGCTCTGCTAGCCAGTGTGATCTTGGAGAGGTCATGCATCTTGTCAGTGCCTCGGTTTCCACCCTAAATTGAGGAAACTAGACTGTGTGATCACCAGGATCCCTTTCATGGCCAAATACTGTGATTCTCAGGTGGAGAAATGGTTATTAAGCATTTACATGTGCCGGCCACAGTTGTTGGCTAAGTGGGATAGAGGAGAACTGCCACTCCCACTCTCTGCTCAGACTTTGGCTCTTCGCCTCACCCCTGCTTCTGGGAGGCCAAGTTCTGAGCCTGCCCGGGCCAGAGATGGACCTATCATTCTGTTCTCATTGGGGTCCTCATTGGTAGGTGTGGGCGTGTTGACTTATTCTGCTTGCCTTCGTCTTCTTTCTTCCAAACGTTGTTGTTATCTCTCATTCAATTTTCTCTTCTCTTCTTCTATTGGGGATTTATACGTTTAAAAAAATTCTTTTCCTATCAGTAGAGTGCAATAAGGGAAAGGAGTTAACAGCCTGTGATCAATCCATTATGCTTAGTCTAAATTCTGGATTTTTTTTTTTTTGAGATGACGTCTCACTCTGTCGCCCAGGCTGGAGTGCAGTGGTACAATCATGGCTCACTGTAGTCTTAACCTTTTGGGCTCAGATGATCCTCCCACCTCAGCCTTCTGAGTGGCTAGGACTATAGGCATGTGCCACCATGCCTAGTTAATTTTTTATTTTTTTTTAGAGACATGGTCTTGCTTTGTTACCCAGGCTGGTCTTGAACTCCTGGACTCAAGTGACCCTCCTGCCTGAGCTTCCCAAAGTGCTGGAATTACAGACCTGAGCCACCATGCCTGGCCTGGAAATTCTTTAACATGTTTATTTTATAATGCTTGAAAACATGTTTTCCTTGAGGATGTCTTGAAGAATATATCCTACCTTTCTTTCAGAGGACTACAAGGAGCCTAAAAGGACATTTGGGAATGAGACCCACAGGTTTTGTAGTTACAAGCAGTATCCCAGCAACTCAAGATGTGAAGGGTTGAAACACCTGATGCCTGCAAGATAAATTCCAGAATCACTAGTCTGTCAGGCTCTCTTCTGGGCCTCAGTCTACCTTTTCAGCTTCATTCCGTATTTCTTTCCCCATGGCTCTCTGCTGCTGTAGTCAAACTGTCTGATTCCTATGGAGCTCTACTTTCATGTTCCTACCACCTGATCCATTCTTCTGACCTGGAATGCCCATCCTTTTTTTGCCTACCTAAACCCTACACATTCTTTAAGGCCTAGTTCAAATTCTACCTTTCTACCTGGATTCCTGTCAGCAGTGCAGAGGATCTCTATCTCTTCTCTTTGAACCCTTGCTACTCTTTCTCTGTGGCTTTTTTGTGTGTGTGTGACAGGGTTTCACTCTGTTGCCGAGGTTGGAGAGCAGTGGTGCGATTATGGCTCATTTCAGCCTTGACCTCCCCAGCTCAACCAGTCCTCTTTGTCGTGGCCTCCCTGGTAGCTAGGACTACAGGTGCGTATCACCATGCCCAACTTTTAAAAAAATTTTTTGTAGCAATGAGATCTCCCTGTGTTGCCCAGGCTGGTCTTGAACCACTGGGCTCAAGTGATCTACCTGCTTAGGTCTTCCAAAGTGCTGGGATTACAAGTGCGAGCCATCATGCTTGGCCAACTTTTGATATTTTAAACTTTTAAATACTGCTTTATCTGGTGTGTCTATATAGTGCTACTTCTCTGTATTTTTAACTTGAGTTTCTCTTATCACTAATGAAGATGAGCAAGTCTACATGTGTTCATTGTTCATTGATTGGCATTTAGTCTCTATTGAAATACCTATTTCTACATTTTGTTTCTTAATTTTCTGTCTTTTTCTTACTTGTTTTTAAAAGATATGAATAGATACATATTCTGAATGAAGCTCATCCTCTGTGTGTGCTTTGTACTTTGTGGCTTGTCTAACTCTCTCTTTTTTTCTTATTGTGGAAAAATACTCATAACATAAAATTTGCTCTTGTAACCATTTTAGAGAGTACAATTGAGTAACATTAATAACATTGTTTAAAAATCACTGCTATCAAGTTCCAGAACTTTTTCATCAACCCAAATAGAAACTGTCCCCCTTAAGAAGTCAGTCCTGGGGAGTGGCTCATGCCTGTAATCTCAGCATTTTGGGAGGCCAAGGCAGGTGGATCACAAGGTCAAGAGATCAAGACCATCTTGGCCAACATGGTAAAACCCTGTCTCTACTAAAAAACACAAAAATTAGCTGGGCGTGGTGGCGCACACCTGTAGTCCCAGATACTTGGGATGCTGGGGCAGAATTGCTTGAACCTGGGAGGTGGAGGCTGCAGTGAGCCGAGATTGTGCCACTGCACGACAGTCTGGTGACAGAGAGAGACTGTCTTGGAAAAAAAAAGAAAAAAAGGAAGTCAGTTCCCATTCCCTGTTCCTCCCCATCCTTAGCAACCACCGATCTTCTTCTTGTCTCTATGGATTTGACTATTCTGGACATTTTATATAAGTAGAATTATACAATATGTTGCTTTTGTGTCTGGTTTCTTTCACTAAGCATAAGGTTTTCAAGGTTCATTCAAGTTGTAGCATATATTAGTACTTTGTTCCTTTTCATGGCACCATTCCATGGGTAGACCACATTCTGTTTATTCATTCATCTGTTGGTGGACATTTGAGTTGTTTCCACCTTTTGACTACTGGAAATAGAGCTGATATGAATATTAATTTACAAGTTTTTGTGTAGACATATGTTTTCATTTCTCTTGGGATATAGTAGCTGAATTGCTTTGGCTTTGGGTAGGTATGTTTAACCTTTTGAGGAACTGCTAGACTGTTTCCCAAAGCGGCTGTGACTTCTTACATTCCCATTAGCAAGGTATGAGGGTTCCATTTTCTCCAAATCCTTCTTTACACTTGTTATTATCTCTCTTGTTGGTTATAGCTGTCCTAGTGAGTGTGACGTGGTGTCTCATTGTGGTTTTGCTTTGTCTTTTCCTATGGCTAATACCATTGAGCATCTCTACACATAGCTTATTTTAAAAAATGCACATAGGCTATAAAACCTCCTGTCTGGTGGGAATCTCCTCTTGATTTGATTTTTTAAATGCAGGGAACGGTGATATGCTAGTAATAGTATGTATTTAGCAGCTAGGAGTAGAGGAAGAAGCCATGATGTTCAGCATTTGCCAGTTTTCATGGTGTAAATTCTCCCCTATGGCAGATCTCTGGCCCCTACATGACGTCATTGAGCACAGAGCTGGGAACGACATGCAGAGTAGGCTCTCAAGAGCTGGCATGAGCTGACTCCAGCAACCAGTGAGTGGAAGGGAGAATCAGGGGAAGTGAGCCTCACTGAGGCTGCCTGCTGTTGTGCAGGCCAGGCACTGCATAACCCTAAAGGGTGCCATTCACATGGTAGTCTAAAGAGAAAGGGATATAATACTTATTGAGTGTCTACCACTTATTTAATCTTGACCACAGTCTTCTGAGGCAAGTTGTATTATCTTATTTTCAGAGCAATCCAAGAGTTAGGGAGCTTAAGTAAGTTAATGATTGACAACTAGTGAGTGTCAAAGTTGGCATTTAAACCAGGTCTTTCTTACAGTGAAGCTCATTCTAGTTCACCAACTGTGTTGGGGGTGGGGATCTCTAAGACCACCACCAGGTTTGATGGTTTGCTACCAGGACTTACAGCAAGGATCACCAACCCCTGCACCATGGACAGGTACTGGTTCGTGGCCTGTTGGGAACTGGGCTGCTCAGGAGGAGGTGAGCAGCTGGTTAGCAAGCAAGCGTTACCCGCCGAGCTCCACCTCCTTTGAGATCAGTGTCGGCATTAGCTTCTCACAGGAGTGCAAACCCTGTTGTGAACTGCACATGTGAGGGATCTAGGTCTCACATTCCTTATGAGAATCTAATGCTTGATGATTTGAAGTGGAACAGTTTCATCCTGAAACCATCCCCTCACCGCTGATCCATGCAAAAATTGTCTTCCACAAAACCATTCCCTGATGCCAAAAAGGTTACATATTGCTGACTTATAGGATTTAGATAATAGCTGTACTCATGACTGTTATTTATTACAGTGAAGAGATAGATGCAAAGCAAAATCAGCGAAAGGAAAAGGCACACAAAGTCTGGAGGAAACCATGTGCAAGCTTCCAAACCTTCCAAGAGTTCTCTCCCAGTGGATTCACAGAGGGTGTGCTTCAAACCTCCATCAGTGAGCTGTGGCAACAGTTGAGATATTGCTTACCAGAAAACTCATCACTCAGTGTCCAGGTTTTTCTATTGAGAGCTGGTCACATAGGCCCCTCTGCCTAGCATGTCCCCAAATTTCAGACTCCCAGAAGGCAAGCAGGTGTTCAGCACGAACCATTTTGTTTGTATAAACTGTTAAGACACCTCACGGCACCCATCGCTGCTGGAAATGATGGGACCCTCTCCAAATCCAAGTTCCCAGATGCCAGCCAAGGTCCAATCTAGAAAGGCAAGTAAGTCTGTCTAAGAATAGCAGTGTCAGGCCTGCTGTGTTAACTGTTTTCTGCACACTGACCAAATGCAAATACAGGAAAGCGCATTGAGAAGGAGACCCTGTCTGCTTATCATTGTATCCTTCTTCCCCTAGCGCCTGCATAGTACTTGATACATGATGGGTTTCTAATAATGGCTCCTTGAGTTGTACAGATTTCCCATGGATAGGACACTCAGCTCCTCTGTGTGTCTGTGCTGACTGTAAAGCGAGTGCCTCTGCACTTGCAAATTTCTCTTGAGTTCACCCAAAGTGGTTGTTCTTCCAAATTCTGATGAATTATGACTGCTTATTTTAGACATCTCAGTGTAGCTTCATGAACCCCTACTACGAATTCTCAGTAACTTTTCTCTCCTGAAAAGCCTTCATTTGAAATGCTGAGGTCTGCTATTTGTGTCTCTGGTGGAAATATTGGTTCTTCTTTTCCAGAGCCCCAGACACCCTGTCTCGGACTCACTTATACATCAGTGAACTTAGACTAAAAGTGGAACAGTTTCCTGCACCTGGCCCCAGTGTCTGGGTCACATGAGGACCACGTTGGGGTTACACCTTCCTTTGTTGTCGTGGGCAGAGCTGACTGAATGGTCTGAGCATTATACAGTTGTGAGAAGTGCATTGCAGGGGGCTCTGCGTAGAGGAACAGTTCTGAGAACGAGCAAGCCAGTGCTACCATGAGCTGTCTAAAACCCAAGTTTTTCTTTCTGTTTTTTTGAAACAGAGTATTGCTCTGTCACCCAAGCTGGAGTGCAGTTCCGTAATCTTGGCTCACTACAACCTCCGCCTCCCAGGCTGAAGCAATTCTTATGCCTCAGTCTTCGCAGTTGCTGGGATTACAGGTGCACACCACTGTACCCAGCTAATTTTTTCTAGTTTTAGTAAAGACAGGGTTTCACTATGTTGGCCAGGCTGGCCTCAAACTCCTGGCCTTAAGTGATCCCTGTCCTCGACCTCCCACAGTGTTGGGATTACAGGTGTGAGCCATTGCACCCGGCCATAAAACTCAAGTTCTTTTATTCTTAGTTACTGTGACAGACTGAGTTAAGGAAAACAAAAGCAACTCACCTTCCCTTTGTCTGGCTGGTTCCCTCAGTTCTCAAGTGAAGGGAAAATTATTTTCCTGCCTATATCTTTGCATAATTATTTCCCATTGCTTACTTAATGTAATGGCCAGCAATATTCTTTTCTATAGTTCGGAAAAGCAGATTTTCTGAAACCAGAAGCACTAGTTCTGATGTCAGACAATAAATAGTTACTTCCTCAGAGAGTTGTTTTGGGGATCAATTGAAATGATACATCTAAAACATGAACTAAATAAATTTAAGGCAAAACCTGGCATATGGTAAACCTTGAAGAAAAGTTAGTAATATTGCTATTGTTGTTAAGTTTCAGGATATACAAATCTATTCTTTTTTTTTTTTTTTCTGTCACCCAGGCTGGAGTGCAGTGGTATGATTTCGACTTACTACAACCTCTGCCTCCCAGGTTCAAGCAATTCCCCCGCCTCAGCCTCCCAAGTAGCTAGGATTACAGGCATGTATCACCACACCCAGCTAATTTTTGTATTTTTAGTAGAGACAGGGTTTTGCCATGCTGGCCAGGCTCGTCTCGAACTCCTGACCTCAAGTGATCTGCCCACTTCAGCCTCCCATTGTTCTGAGATTACAGGCATGGGCCACTGCGACTGGCCTAAAAATCCATTCTTTTTGATGGTTCACACTGATCTGAGTAGATAAAATGTCTTACAGTCTACCCCATATGCCTTTACAAGTTTACTTATTTAACAATGAAAGACTGAAGGTAATTGTTTGAAAGAAGTTCAGTGTAGTAGGGTAGAAAGCTGTCCACCTTAAAATAAGCCACAGTACTTTGGACTCTGGCAGCCTGGGGCTTCCCCTGTGACTCTCGCTGCCTTTGTGAGCTCAGGAACCACTGACTGGGCTCTTGGTTCTCTGGGGAGAAAGGGAATGATTTCTCCTCCCCTCCTCTGGCATGGAGATCCCTCCACAGTCTTTCCCCAGCTTGTCTCTTCAGGTGGAGGCTGAACATGCCTCTTACTTCACCAGACTCAGAACATTCTGCTGCCCCCACCCCTCTTCCTTAGCCTCCTTCTGGCTATCTGCGACACTCCTCTTAGGGCTGTGTCCTTGCTCTTAGAACTCCAGCGAGCTGTGCTCTCCCTGCTGCTTCGATAGCCCATGGCTCTTCTTATTTGTGCAGTAAATAGTATGTATCTCTTCCTGTGAAATCCATGGTTTTCCTGTATCCTTTCTGGCCACTCCATGTCTCCTTTAAGGGGTACCCTTTCTCTGCCCACCTTTCACATGCGGGTGTTCTCAGGGTTCTTTCATGGGGCCCCTGTTCTCGCTGTGCACTTGCCTTGGAAGACATCATCTGTTGCCAGTGGCTTCAACTTAGCTTCGTGTGCAGATGACTTTCCCAGCCTTTGTTTCCCTGCCCGGTATCTCTTCTGAGGTCTGAGTTCTCACAGGTATCTCAAATTCAAATGTCTGAAAAAAATCTCAAGATGTTCCCCGACCTCTGTAATCTCTAGTTCAGTAATTGGTACCATGGTCTACCCACTTGCTTGTGCTGTGAACCTGAGGGCCTGTCTAAACTTATCCCTCTCCTCACCCTCTCTTGTCTGGACTCTCAATAGGTTCTGTTGGTTCCACCTTCTAAATACATCTCTGTCCTGCTGTTTTTCTTCCCATCTCTGCCACCACCATGATCCAAACCACCACTACCTCTTCTTGGGTGAATACAGTAGCCTCTGTATCAGTTAGGATTGCGTTAAGCTATGTATCACATACAATCCATAACAGTTTAAACAAGATAGAGTTTCTTCTTTTTCTCAGTGTGGGAAAAACAAACCAAAAACTGGATGTGGGCTGTCTAGAACTGCTATAGTGGGTACAATCCAGGGATCCTGGATCCTGTCTTTCCTCTTCACAATTCTAGCTTATCTTTTGTTTTAGCCAAAGATGGCTCTAGCCACTTTATCTGAATCGCAACCTGGAGGAAGGAAGAAAGGCAGAAAAGCAAGAAGGGATGTCTCCCACCAGACTCAGATCCCTTTAGTGGCCTTGCCTTATTTCCCACTCAAGACTTCTGCCTATGTCTCATTAACCAGAACTTAGGCACATGGCCATACTCAGCTGCAAAGGGAGCTGAGAAGTACAGTCTTTTACTCTCAGTACCAAAGTACCCCCCTAAAAATCGAGGTTCCATTATTGGTGGGAAATGGGTGTCGTAAGCAGACAACTAGCAATTTCTGCCACATCTTAATGGGCTACCCTTTCCACTCTTGCCCCTCTCCAGTCTGTTGTACCCAATGGCTGAGTGATGTTTTAAAAACACAAATATGATCATGTCTCTCTCCTGCCTAAAACCCTACAGGAACTTATTATTCCAGTTTTAATCTCAGAAGTCCTCAACATGGCCTATGGGACACTGTGAGGTCCAGCAGCTTACCAGCCTGTTCACATTGATCTGCAATTCCTTCTCCTCACTCCCCACCCTCCAGCCCACTCATTTTTCAGTTCCTTGAAGGTACCACCTCCTTCCCACCTTAGAGCATGTACATTACCTATGTCCTTTCTCTAGAACCCATGTATCCCCACTCTTCAATGGCTAACTTCTCCTCCTTCAGGTTTCAGCTTAACTATTACTTCTTTGGTATATTTGCCATGATCTTCCGGATTAGATTAGATTTCCCTGCATAATGTCATTCTGCACTTTTACTTTGCACCATGTATCTCTTATTTTAATACCCTATTAATACAATAAGTTTTTCAGTCTCTCTCTGTCTCATTCTCATTTATAAGCTTCACAAAGCAGGCGAAGGCATCACTTAGCCCAGTACTCATCCTACCTCAATGTGTTGTTATGGGAATCAATTGAAATGATATATCTAAAACATGCACTAAAGAAGTGTAAAGCAAAACCTGGCATATAGTAAGCCTCGAAGAAAAATTAGTAATATTGCCATTTTTGTTAAGTTTCACAATATAAAAATCCGTTCTTTTTTTTTCTGTAGCCCGGCCGGAGTGCAGTGGTTGTTGAGTGATTTAATGGAATCCAGGTTCAAGGAGAACGTGATAGATTTGTTTTGTGTCATGTGAAAGAGATGTAAGTGAAAGAGATAAGGAGAGATATCTTCCTAGGTAGTTTAGAGATACAGAATCAAGATGCAAGTGAGAAGTTGGGGTTAGAGAAGTAAATTTGCAATCATCGGATCTGGTTCATTTAATGTTGTTTATCATAAAAGGAGGTGGCTTCCTGAGAGGACATGCTGTGGGCTTTAAAACCAGGTGGATCTGCTCTGAATCCTGGATCTGTCATTTACCAGCTGTGACATTGGGTAGTTGCTGAAACTCTCTGAGTCAGTTTCTTCACCTGTAAAAGGAGAAAATATCTGCCCTGCCTGGCCATTTGTATGTAAGCATCTGACTGATAGAAGATTACCAACCTTTCTGTCCATTGGCTTAAAAATTGTTTTAAGAATAAAAACATTTCTACCTTAAAAACAGAGACAATGGAAAACATTGTTTTCTTTATCATCTCCTTGGTACCTTTGAATACATTTTGCCCAGTGAAAATCAAGACTGGCTTCTGGGATTAGAAACAGAAGGGCTCTGTGGCCTTTTTTAGTTTTTAGATTTTTTTAATTTAAAAACTACTTCTATTGTGTGAAGGAGAGAAAAAAGATCTTTTTTCCCTTGACTGTCTTAGTTTTCCAGCTGGGGCCTTTTAAATCAGATTACCAAAAGACAGGTTAACACGAGAAAAGCCTAAAATGTTTATTCAGTCATTTTTACATGTATGTGGGAGACTTCACCAGGAAAATAAAGACCCAGAGAAGTTGTAAGGGTTGAAAGCTTATATATTATGTTGGTCAAAGAGTAGTAAATTGATGAATTGTAAAGATGTGATAGGAAAAAGGGATTGGGGCTATTTTGAGAGCTCCTAGTGAATGGCTAGCAACCCTGTCCTGCTGGGAAATGCAAAGAAGCTGGACATGAATGTCTACAGTGCCCCTTTCAAGGGATACTTCTTTAGCCTGGAGGATGGCTTTATGCCTAGTTGGCCCACCTGGAACCTGGGGACTTCCTCACATGGGGAACTTGTTTATCCTGTTTATCTGGCAGCCACTCTTGTGGTTCTTGTCTGACCCATGTCCAGCTTATACCTGCCTGACCATCACCCTGGCGTGGGGAGCCTGACTTGATATTCCCCCCAGGGTCCCTGGGAAAGCCTGGCCTGAGGCTGCAGCCCCTGGTTCTTCAGATGAAAGGTGCAAATTCAATACACCACCAGGTAGCAAATGAGTTCGGAGATTTTTTGCTTACAGATCCTGGACAGGAAGGGCGGAATGGGTTGGGAGGGCAGTCTTCCATCCCTGGGTTGCATGAGGAAGGAATAGAGCCAGGCAGAGAGAGAAAATGCATGTGGGATTTGGCAGTATATATAAAGGGCTAGGGCATGGGTCACTAAGTTCCTGGGTAAATGCCTGAATGGTGCTTTTAAGGGAAGCTTCGAGAAAGTGGGGAACCCCGTCTGCTAGGCAGGAGAGATGCCTTTAAATTCTTATCTCTGGCTGCTGGCCTGAGCCGTTTGGGTGTGGTGTGGTACTAGAACTGTCGAGGGTGAATGAGCCCTGCTTTTGGTTGAAAAAGTTGCGTCTATTCAAAATGGATGCCGAGGCAACATGAAAGTATCAGAATTCGCTTCAGGACTAGCACAATTAATTGTGGAAAAGTAACCAGGAAGATAAGGACTAGTATAACAAGGTTTATACAGCTTTCTCTCAGCCTCAACTCCCCATCATCTGGTGATAAAAATGAATGTCTTTCGTCCTCCTGGTACAGGGAGGGCACCTTTTTCATGGGAGTCGATCTCATGCTTTCAAGAAGAACAAGGAAGGTCATGGTGCCCTTCTTGCATATGCTGTTTTTTCTTAAGTGCCTTTAACTCAGTCCGTGTACCAAAGTGGTATATTTTTGGGTGTTCACCATGTGCAAAGCATGGTCTTATGTGGTTTGTACAGATTAACTTTAATCCTGTGACTTGTATGAGGCAGATACAGTTACTATTCCCATTTGACAGATGATGAAACTGAAGAACAGAGAGGTTGAGGACTTTGCCCAAGTTTGCCCAGTGGGCTTGTGGCAGAGCTGGGACCCCAGCCCAGGCAGCCTGTTCTCCAGAGCTCTGAACCGCTGTACTGCACTGCCTCTGGATAGCTTTGTGATACTTTTTGACTGGCCAAATTGTGTGTTTATAGAGGATCAGACGTATATTAATCTTTATATTTACCAGAATATGACTTAGCCATCAAGACAGCCTGAAAAACTGGTAAAATATGCTCTTTGTAACATTACTCTTATGCTTTGAAGAGAAATTCTTGACCAAAGATGCTCCCTGCTGTCATGTATTAAAGGCTGTGAGTTACCAGAGATCAACTGTTCCTAACGTAAAAAGGAAGTGCTAATCTAGTCACTGGCTGGCTCAGTATTGGTTTCATACTGTAAGATAGAACTAAAATAACAGCCTCAAAGAGTAAAAATAGTGCAGTCACATGAAGCTTCAACTGTCATTTTAAAAACAGAATTGTAAAACCCATGAGGAAAGAGTAATTTCTTTCAGTTTGAAAAGAGTGGATATTGGTAGACACTGGTCATTTCTATTATGCCCTCCTGTAACTTTAGGAAACTGATATTTGTCATGACCCGAGGAAACATCTCATTCATAGCATTTTATTTTATAAGACACAATCAAATTTGACATCAATTTTTGGAAGATCTTTCTTGGAGTATAGAAGGTAGGTGTAAGGATCTTAATCAAAACTAGTGGCTTTTGCTTTTATTTTTCCTAAAGGCTAGTATGCTTTTCAAAAATAGTATTAGTAGCTAAATTGATCAAGCACTTACCGTTTGTCAGCTTTCTTCGAATAGCTCTACATGAATTGACTCTTTCAATTCTCACTGCAATCATATGAAGTTCTGGTGCTATTATTCATCCCATTGAATAGCTAATGAAATGGAGGCACAGAGAGGTTAAATAACTTGTTTAAGGAGATACAGTGAGAAAGTAGCAGAGCTGAGTTTCAAACTCAGGCAGTTGGGCTTCAAAGTCTTTGCTTTTAAGCAATAAGCTCTATTATAGAGTCCTGCTGGTTCTTAGCCCAGGGAGATATAAGATGTGTAAACCAGAGTGCCTGACCACACTGAGTAGGAATCTTCCCCACTCAGTTTACTAACTTGCATGCTGGTCACCTCTGGAAACACCATCACAGACACAGCAAGAAGGAATGTTTACCATCTCTCTAGGCAGCCCTTCATCCAGTCAAGTTGACACCTAAAGTTAACCATCACACCTTCCAAGGCTGGTTGCTGCATAGGTGCTATAATATGGTATTTCTGTACCACAAGAAGGGAGGTGAGACAGTGAGTAAAGAAGAGAAAACCAGACAGACAAAGCTTCTGTTGAAGGTGCTGGGGGTCACTCAGTGAGTGGCATGGCTATTGGACAGCAGGGATTCTGTACTTTGCACTCGGAGGTCATCTCAAAATGGCCAGATATTCTGCAACCTGGTTGAATGAGAGTTAGTTTCACTGAAGTAATTGAGAGTTAGATGCGTTAGCAAGAGCAAACTAAGAAGGGATGAATAGTTTAACTATGGCTCCTAGCTGTGATAGCCAGCAAAGAGTATAGCATTGCAGCCTTGATTTCTGTATCTTCTTCATTTGCCCTTGATCAATTTGTTTAACCTCAGTGCCTCATTTATCCAACAGTAAATTGCAGATACTAAATGACTCATTACTTCAGCAAAGTCAGTGGTTCTATAATTAATTATGGAGCTCTTTAAGACTGATGAATGCAAGGAGCTGGGTGCACATGACCTGTATGAGCAGTTGTGCAAACATTGGGATTGTTGTTGTTTCTAAGGCTTGCTTCCTGTTCTGAGCCTAGTGTGTACTTTACCACAAAGAACAGCGAAAGCTTTATTAGTAGCAATTAAGAAATGTGCCCATCTCTACTTTTACTGGTTTATAATGGGCTCTTTTTGTATTCTCAAAAAAAAAAAAGTTTGTAAGTAGATTCAGCGACAACTTTGATCAGGCTTTAAAAAATATTTGAGAAGTATTTTTTAACCTTTTATCATGGAATATTTAAAACTTACTCAACAGTAGACAGAATAGTACAGAGAGCCCCATTTACCCATCACCCAACCAAATAACCCTGTTCACACCTCCTCCCTCCTCTTTATGTATAACAAATCCCGCCCACTCCCATTATCTTGCAGAAACCACATCATTTCTTCTACAGATGATTCAGTACACATCTCCAAAAGTCAAGGAGCCCCCAGCTTACGCAAAATCTTAGTCCCATCACCACACTCCTAAGTATCAACAGAACTTCCTTAGTATCATAAAGCACTCAGCCAGTGGAAGAAATTGTTAAAAAAATAATTGTATCTATATAATATTCCCAGTCGGTAGGTTGTACTACAAAAGTTTGCTGTCAGTTGGTTATTTGCAACACCAGTTGAATGGATAGGCCTATAGAAACCATAGTAAAACAAGTGATTGGCATGCATTAAACCCACAAAAATCCATGGAATACATAATGAGGCAATTCTGTGTATTTGTCTGAGTATCTCACTGAGGGGAGAGGAGATGGGCAATTCATTGTCTGCTACTAGAGATCTGGCTCTAAAATACATTTTATCTTTCTTGTGGGTGCTATTATGGTGATTCCTTCTCCCTGTGTCCACTTCCTCACTCGCCGCAACTCTCATCTCCTGCTCATCAGATTTCCCAGTAGAGAAGCAAGTGGAAGACACTTTACCTCGTATAGCTGACTGTATTCACTGAAAAAAAAAAAAAGGAGGCGATGTTTCTCTTTTAGGGGTAGCAAAGGGTATAGGGAAGCTGCCATTATATGCAGTTTAATATTTTAAAGACATTCAGAAAACAAACTACAATGTGACTCTTTCACACTGAAGAGGACTAGAGAAATATATAGGGCCAAGTAGCAGCTGATTTAAAGATTAATGTTCATTTAAAGGTTAATGTTCTGCTTTTGCAGTTCCCTAGCAAAGCTCAGTTTGATTTTAAGTAATTTATTTTTCCAGCTCATAATTAAGTGCATGCCTCTGTGCCCTCCACTAACATCAGATAAGCAGGGAGAGGGGTTCTTCTTTGTAGGAGAACTGGCTACGTATGGGCTGGGTGGAGACAAAGTTTCCAAGATGCCGTGAGCCTTTCCATGCACCTCTCCAGAAACCCAGCCCCAGGAGAAGACTGTGGGGGAATTGCCATAGGATTTCCCACCCTCAGACTGTCATTTGTCTGCGTTATCACTTCATCCATTCATTGGTCATGGTTGAGATACTAGGAGGTGGGGTGGAAATTGTGTTCCCTCGTGGGCTGCAGTGGTGGGTTTTCTTCCACAGATTTGGCCGTTTCGTATTTGGATTACTTGTTGTCCTGCCACCCACCACCTATCCCGGAAATTGCATTTTCTATCTTGCCCCATTTACCATCTGTAACTCTCACTCACCAGAAACTTACAAAGCTTATCTCTCCCAAGTTCCTCTTGATAAAAGATCATGTTTATGTGATTCTAGTTATTTCCACTTTCATAAAGATATAAAGTATCATTAAAAACAAAAACAACCCTGAACACATTAAGTGCTTACTGGAGAACCTCAGGACACACACACTCCCCCTAGAAGAAGCAAAGTGCTACTAGTCAGGTTAACCACAGAACCCAAGAACTGAAACCTAGGCTAAAGGGCCTTCCTTCTTTTTTGCTGCTAAGAAAAAAAAAGCCAAAAGATGCTCACTAACATATCCAATGACATGTCATCCCTACCCGGACAGTAGTTACGTGTATCTCTGAAGATTGTAATGGGACAGTTACTCTGTCACTTGAGTATTCCCATGTGCAGCAGTATATTTTGATGGAATAGAGAGGAGAGGAAGCGGAGTCTGGTATTATTTCCAGGAAGCAGGTCCTGGAGATTCCTGGCATGCTTGTGCCTACCTGGTATGGTATATGTCTAAGAGAGCTGCAGTGGGGAAAAAAAAAGGTAGAAGATAAAAAAATGACAGCAAAAACTCTTCTTGGAAATGGTGTAGTTGAGAAAAAGTGGTGTTGCTGGTTATGCTATTCAGGAGGCTGAGGTGGGAGGATCACTTGATCCCAGGAGTTCAGTTTGAGCAACATAGCAAGAACCCTATTTCTTACCAAAAAATAAAAACAAAAAAAAATCAGAAAAGAAGGAAAAGAAAAAGTGTGGCTACAATTGGATATTGTGAAATTAGACCTGAGAAAAGTCTAATTTCTTTCAATTCCACTTAGTTGAGTCCCCTCTTATTTATTTATTCATTCATTCATTGATTTATTCAACAAAGTTATTGGGCACCTTCTAGGTGCCAGGTTGCCAGGGGCCAGGCTCTGCTGCAGCTGCCGGAGAGCCAGTGCCTGTGCCTTTGCTGAGCTTTCAGTTGGTGCCCTTTGTCAGGTCTGCCTTGACGAAGGGGTGACAAAGGGAAGGCTAGGACTAGACACCAGCTTTGGGAGGAGGTGTTGAATTTATTTTATTTCTTACAGAAATTCACTTAAGACTAAGTGAATCAAATGGATGGGTGAGTTCTTTCTAAGTCGGAATAAATACTAGGGTAGAGCCTTCATTTAAATGAGAGCTGGTCGATTACCTACTTCCAGCCCATTGTAAACTGAAGTTATTTTGGTTAATCTTTTTACTCATTTCTTTCTTTTAACATTGTTGTTATTGCAGTTTTAAGCTTATGGTTTAGAACATTAAATTATTACCAAAGAATTTTGTAGTTTCCAAGTGTTCCCAGACTTCAGGCTCCCCGAGAGCAGGGGCCATATTTTTTTCTGCATTATAGAGGTATGCTCCTGTATAATGTAAAACTGCATGTGTTTAAGTTGCATTATTTGATTAATTTTGACATTAGGTACACACCAATGAAACCATCACTGCAACTGAAATACTGAATATGTCCATCACCCCTAAAAGTTTCCTCATGCCACTTTATCTTCATACCTCCCCCTTCATTCCCACTACCCCTAGGTAATCACTGATCTAATTTTTGACATGATAGACTAGTTTGCATGTTCTAGAATTCTAGAATAAACAAACTCATATAGCAGGTGCTCTTTTTTAGACTAGCTTCTTTCACTCAGCATATCATTTTGACAGATATTTATTTGGTTATATCAATATTTCATTTCTTTTTATTACTGTGAAGTACTCCATTGTATGGCTACCACAATTTCTTTCCCTTGTTAATGGATGTTTGGATTGTTTCTCGTTTTTGGCTGTTATAAATAAAGCCACTATGAAAGTTTTTGTGTAAGTTTTTGTGTGGACATACGCATCCACGTCTTTTGTGCTTAGTGCATTGTCTAGCATATAGTATATACTGAGCAAATATTGTCCTGAGCAGTTGTTGGACTTCACCTACATGTCTTTTATGGTGTCACTCTGTAGCCTAACTAGAGTGCAGTAGTGCCGTCATAGCTCACTGCAGTCTTGAACTGGGTTCAGGCAATCTTCCTGCCTCGGCCTCCCGAGTAGCTGGGACTACAGAAGCACACCACCACACCTGGGTAATTAACATTTTTTTTTTTGTAGAAACAGGATCTTGCTATATTGCCCAAGGTGGTCTTGGCCTCCCAAAGTGCTGGGCTTACAGGTGTGAGCCACTGTGCCCTGCCTTGCCTATATTGCTATAGTAATTGATAAATAAGACCAAATTACTTTAAAAAATAGTTATTTAAAATAGTATTTTGCTTTAAGAGAAAGAATGGTTCTGCTATTATCCTATGTCCCTAATTTGTTCTGTGATATTTTTTGCATCATAGTCGAACTTAGCTGTCTACTCCTATATTTATTGAGTTCCTGGAATATTTACTGAATTTGCCCTTAAGGAGAAAGTGAAGAAATGTTGGTATGTTACCTTATGGAACAATGTAAATGCCAGTGAAATATTTAAAAGATCTCTATTAAATATTTTTTCTTTTTGAATTTTATAACAAAATTAGAGCATATATAATATTAAAAATTAAGGCTGTATATGTGGAAAAAATTTTAAATGCTGAACAATTTTATAAACCTTATATTTAAAGTCAAAAACAATTAAACTAAGTAACTGACAGTAAGTGATCGTGGGGGTCCCAATAAATTGTGCTATGTGCCTGTGAGCATCTCACAGTTAATCTTCAAAATAATCTAGGAGATAGGTTATGTTAATTTAATAATTTTAAGATCCCCATTTTACAGTTAAGGAAATAGAGACTAGAAGAGGTTAATTAATTTGCATGGAGCTGACATTTAAACACAAGCTTACCAGTCACTGAAGCCTGGGTGCTCAATCATTATGTCATATTGACTCTGCTGTGTTAAAACATTGAGATACGCTGGGCACGGTGGCTCACGCCTGCAATCCCAGCACTTTGGGAGGCCGAGGCAGGTGGATCATGAGGTCAAGAGATCGAGATCATCCTGGCCAACATGGTGAAACCCTATCTCTACTAAAAATACAAAAATTAGCTGGGCGTGGTGGCATGCCCCTGTAGTCCCAGCTACTCGGGAGGCCGAGGCAGAATTGCTTGAACCCAGGAGGCAGAGGTTACAGTGAGCCGAGATCACGCCACTGCACTCCAGCCTGGTGCCTTGAGATGGATCGAGACTCTGTCTCAAAAAAAAAAAAATGAGACAATACTGAAAATATTGTGACATGTTCAATAAATTTTTTTAAAAAGTCCCCTAGCAGCATAGTTCTTGCTCTATGGTTCAATTGCTCTATGCATTATTCACATACGTGTCTCTGAAAGTCAGTCAACTTTACAAGTTCATCGGTTTTAAACTTTCCTATAACTTCTGATTTTATATTTAGAATAACATTTTTGTACTTTTCTCATTGTTTACATTTGCCAGTCTGTTTCTAGTCACTTCTTACTAGTCTCAGGAGACAGCAATAGCCAGTTCTTTTTTCTTTAACAACCAAATCACCATTGTCTCTTGCGCTTGAGGCTTTTTGGCAATCTGGATCCAGCTGTGATCCACAGATAATGCTTTGTGATTTTCTTTCTATTTCTTGCCTGAAATTTTAAATAATTTTTGGCTGAGAACTTTGATTCATCTTTCTAGGGTGTCAAAATGGTGTCCATGACTTATTTCCTACCTAGATTAGACATGCTTTGTAGGTGGGAAATCTATTCTGTATTTCTTTGGTTCTTGCTAAAGAGGTTTCTGACATCACATTGGTCTGAAATCCTGGACTCAGAGAAATCTGCCTCTCAGGAAATTCCAAGTGAACCTGGGAAGATAATTTTAGCAGACACATGGAGAGTAAGAGGGTTTTGTTCAAGTGTAATGACAAATTGGAATTTGGTATAGAGGGCTCCTCTGTGGGCTTCTATTTCTTTAGAAATTGGCTCCATGAAAGCTTAAACTTTAGGTGTGGCAGTTAGCAGAGTTAATTTAGGTTTTTAAAAGTAGGAAAATCCATAGTTATAATCTGATTAACAATCATCTGGCATTTCAGTCCATATTGAACCAGCCTCCAGTCAGCATACATACTCCCCAGAATTGCAGGAAAAGTGCTTAAGACAAATGAAGTATTTACATGTTATTGCTTTCAAATTTAAATATTAATGTTTGTGGCGGTAGTTAGCACCCTACTTCCCAGGATGCTTAGCTCTGAGTGCTAAGCAGATGGTAGATATTTCATATACTAGATATGGCCAGGGACTGTCTTCCCTCATAGATCTGCAAAGTGGGGGTCCTTTCTGTTGCTTTCATCTAGTGTCAGTTTCCTACAGGTGTTTTTGCTCTTGCCACTTTTGGAGAGGTAGCATGGTATAGTGGTAATTGGAAGGCTTGAACAAGTTGATATGCAAAAGGCCGTAAGACAGTACCAGGCACATGGTGCTATTATAAGTCTTACCTTTTATTCTTTGTTATTTGAATATGGGTTAAATCTGATACCATGATTTAGTATATTTCCATTCACCACGTGAAGTTGGATCATTCTGCATCTTTGCTGCCAGATTCAGATCCCAAATGCCAACACTGAGTTTCATTTAAATTCTTATTTCCTGGTGAGACATTTCCCCATGCACTACTCTAGGCTGAAAATGTGTCCAGGTGGGAGATGTATCTCCAAAAGTCAAATGTTGCCATAAAAATCCATTGTCTATTTCTGCATTTTCTGTATCTTTTCAGTAAAATATATTGAAAGTTAGGGGGTGGGAAGAAGTAGGCATTTTGGATTTGTCTGGAAATGCTTACTTCTCAGGAGAGGTGGCTAAGAGTTACCGTGTGTAACATTTGTGAGAGTTTTACTTAAACATCTCCCTATAGATTGAATCTTGTTATGTGTAAGTCAGTGTTCTCAGTATGCTCCTCACACATGCAGCAGGAGCTGTGTTAGGCAGGCCCAGTGGTGGAGGAATACAGTGACAGGTACAAAATAACACATCAAGGAATGCTAGAATTCAAAATAAAGAGATAATTTCTCAAGTGTTGCCCAAGCTGTTATATATGCTACTTACATAAATTTGCCATATATGTGCCATCTGTAAAGCACTATTTAATGTTTTCCTTTAAATAATGTAATGATTTTTCCTTAGACACAATTATTAGAAAAGGAAACTGTATCAATCAGTAAATGAAAAACCATGAGTAAAAGGTAATCATAAAACTATATACAATAAATACAAATGTTTATCCAAGTTCCACCTAAAACCACCTCAGCTTATTGAAATATTTAACTGATCTTTTTCCTGGCAATTCATGCGTGTGTGCACACACACACACCTTGTTATATTGCTGTGTACTTTCCATCAAGCAGCATCATAAGAAAACATTTTCTTTGAAGTTCTAGTCCTATTAAAAAGAATCCCTTTTAGTCCTGTATGTATTGACCTGAGATGTCCATAGTATATAAAAGTGAAAAAAATGCAACACGATCCCAAATATAAATGGAAGTACTTGTATAAGTATGTGAATGCACACATATGTGTGCATGTTTATGTCTGTGTGTACATGTATATATAACATACATACATATGCTCATATAAGTATTCGAAAAAGTGTAGGAGAATACCTGAATTGTTAAATTACTTTTGAGAGGTATTGGAATGACTTGGAAGAAGGTTTGCTTCTTCTTGTTGCAGTGAACATGGAAAAAATTAAATAATGAAGATTATAAAGAAAAAAACCCTCAGAAACCACCATAGCACTCTTTGGGAAGCACTGATTTAATTCAACACGTCTGTCAATCAATAAAAGGTTTTGGAGTACCGGAAGTAATGCTATGTCACTTCTGCCTGTGCTCCCTTGGCTAGAACTCAGTCTTATGGCCTCACCTAAGTGCATGGGAGATAAGACAGTACAGTCTAGCTGGGCCAACTCTTCAGAAAGGGGAGGAAAAATGTGGTAATCGGAGATCACTAGCATAGTCCTTGCTCCAAGGAATTTGTAATCTTTGGATTGAATTTATTAATTTTTGGCATTTGTTGAATTTACAAGTCTGTTACATGAAACTTAGGAAGTAAAGAATCTATATACATTTATTTTTACACAATGTATTGTAATTTCTGCCAATGTTAAAAATTAAACAATTTAAATCACTTTTAGACTTAATTCAAAACACATAGGTTAGTAAGTTTTGCTTTCAACTGTAATAACACACAACTGGTGATAGGTTTTAGTTCTGGGGCCAAAAAGGGGAGTTGTGAAAGGTTGCCAGAAGTATAGAAAAGTCTTACATGGTCATAAGATCACTTAGGGGAGAAAACAACACTTGAATTTTAAATACAGTGAAAATATATCTCCAGAAACTTCATAATTGCCTACATCAACACGATGTTATATGAAGATTATTCTGTGATTTCAGAAATGACATTTTTGCCTTCATACTTTCTGTAGAGATTTTCATCTTCCTGTTTTTATTCTGGATATTACTTTAAAAACCGTAATCTTTATAATTATGCCATGCTTATATATGTAATTACTGGCTTCTTAATATGTTTCTTTTTCTTTTTAATGTAAAAGCACTTTATAACATACAAATCACCCAAGTCAGGATCTGCTTGTTTCCAAGCACACTATTATAAGCTAGTTTAAAGGGAGGAAAAATAATGAGATACCAAGTAATGGGATGCCAAGTTTTTGTTAGAATTTTGTCATTGGTAAAGAGGGGGCAGTTTCTCATAGAATCACCAAATTGGAAGTGCCTTTAAATTCTATTCATTCAACTTCTCTTAGGTCTGTGTAAAAGTTATTCCCAGTATTCACAAGAAAAATATCAGATCCCTCCTGAGATTTTTTGTTTGTTTGTTTCTCTTAATTAATGTGTTCTGCTGTACTGAAAACCCATTCTTTTAAATCTGATCTGAGTGGAAGGGAAAAAAACTACATGTATGAATAGAATAGGCCTTTTAGGGTCATTTGGGATTTTTATTAGAATACATCATTTATTTTCTTTTTGGTTAAACAGTTGACTGGAACTCTGTAGTCTTTCACTACTGACTCACCCGAACTTTCATTGTAAATATGATCATTTGTCTCTATAACCTTAGAAGATGTCGGGTTTTTGTACATTCCAAAAGGGCAATGGATTTTGGGTGGTGTGTGTTTCTAAATCTCTATTATGGTACTTTGGTATCTGACCCTTGCAGATGGTAGAAGGACACTGGAGTCAACCTTTAATGAACGTGGCTGAAGGACTAAACCAAGTTCACAAATTAAATACAAATTGTCATGATGAAATGCAATGAATGTTAGCCACAGATTTAGTGCTATGCATGTGTTGAAAACTGCAACTTCTAAATTTTGTCTTCTCAATTTGATGACATGTTTTATCCCCCAGTAATATTTAGTGTGGGGTGTGTGTGTGTGCGTGTGTGTGTGTGTGTGTGTGTGTGTGTTTGTCTGCATGGTCCTTTGTTGCTAAACATGCCATTTCAGCAGTCTGCCTTTGGGTTTGTATTTGGAATCTGTTTTAATTGTTGTGGCCCGCTGAGAAAGAACAGACAGACTGAAAACAAAACAATTTAATGGTACAAAATGAGTCCTAATGATAGGATAGCAATATATGTACAAACAGAGGCTCTCTATAATTGGAATTGAGAGAAGAGGCGGTAGAGGGTGTCACGTGGCACACAGTAATATGAGTATATGGATGGCAAAAGAACTACTTAGAGAAATTCAATTCCAGCAAACACCCCATCTGTCACATCCAAGTAATGTTAATTTCACTTTGTTTGCTGTATAGTTTTGTTTGCATGTAATCTGTGAGCTTGCTTTGGTTTTATAGTTGTATAAAAGCTATAAGAAGTTTCTACTGAGTTTATGTTTGTACATAGTTAAGTGATATCAAGTTACTTAAGTATAAGTGGCACTTAGAAATGCAGGATTGGAATTAGAGTTCAAATCCTGGATTATTGTGTGACTTTGGGCAAGTTAATTATACTCTCTAAGTATTAATTTCTCCATCTGCAAAATGGGGGTTACAATAATTCTCATGTTATAATGCTGTGAGGATTCATTGAGATTATCCACATAAGAGGCTAACATAGTGCTGGTTTATATTGAGTGTTCTATAATTGTTAGCTATGGACATAAGATAATATTCTTTTTTATAATAAAAGTCCATAACTATTCAAGCTTGAGGGACCTGGAGTCAGATAAAAGCTTTGCTATTGGCCAGGCACGGTGGCTCACACCTGTAATCCCAGTACTTTGGGAGGCTGAGGCGGGCGGATCATGAGGTCAAGAGATCTAGACCATCCTGGCCAACATGGTGAAACCCCGTCTCTACTAAAAATACAAAAATTAGCTGGGCATGGTGGCGCATGCCTGTAGTCCCAGCTACTCAGGAGGCTAAGGCAGGAGAATTGCTTGAACCCAGGAGGCGGAAGTTGCAGTGAGCCGAGATCATGCTACTGCACTCCAAGCCTGGCGCCTGGCAACAGAGCAAGACTCTGTCTCAAAAAAAAAAAAAAAAAGCTTTACTGTTTTTGAGATATTTTAGTTCAATTCTGGCTCAGCCTCTACAATCCTTGGCCCAGCTCATAACCTCTCAGATGCTGTTTCCTGCAACTTCCTAGGGTTACTGTGAAAACTGATAGTGTATGCTACCATTTGGGGAGTGAGTTTATTTTAATCAGGGTTCTCCAGAGAAACAGAGCCAATAGGATATATATACATATATATGAGGAGATTTTTTATGGAAATGGGCTCATGCAATTGATGATGGAGGCTGAGAAGTCCCACAATCTGCCATCTGCAATGTGGAGACACAGAATGGAGTCTGGAGAGCCAAGAGCGCCAAAGTCTGAGAGCAGGAGAAGGTGGGCGTCCAAGCTTTACAAGAGTTTGCTTTCCCTCTGCCTTTGTTGTTCTGTTTACACCCTCATCGGATTGGATGATACCCATCTGCATTGGCAAAGTTGGATCTTCTTTACTCATTCAGCTGATTAAAATGCTAGTCTCTTCCAGAAACACCTTCACAGACACCTGGAAATAATGTTTTACCAACCACCTGAGTATCCCTTAGCCGACTTAGGTTGACACATAAAATTAACCAACACAGAGTTCCGTGTGTCAGACACTGTTAAGCACCTATGAACATTATCTTTAATCCTGCTGATAGCTTGGAAAAGAGAGCAGCATTGTCCTATTTCTACAGAGAAAGGAACTGAGGCACAGAGAGAAAACCAGGATTGCCCTAGGTCCTATGGCTTATAAGTGGCAAAGCAGAGGCTGGAAGTCAGGATCTGCTTGTTTCCAAAGCTCATGCTCCTTCTCTGAGGTCCTGTTACAATGCAGATGGGATTCACCCAGGAGATTTCCTCTGCAGCAAGACACTGGGAACAGCCACAGAAGGAATCAAAGTTGTGATGTGGGAAGGGGAGGAATCATTTGGAATATTGGAGGGACATCCTGGCAAGCCTTTCCCTGTGCATGGTGGGGCTCCGGATGCCTAGGGAAAAGGACAAGAGGATGTCCTGAGATAAATGACTTCTCAGATCACCTGGGACCAGCTTGGTTATTTTATACATTTTTTTTCTCATTTAATTTCTTTAAATTAGGATGGATATTGGTATTATTAAAATACAGAGTATTATGGAAATTAAATAAAAACAGTGTACCTTGTAAGTCTTGCTGGGAGACAGAATCTCTTCCATCTAACTCCCAGTTCTGCCATTCAGTTGATGTGTAGTTTAAAGCAAGTTATATTTCATTTTTCTGCCTCATTTTCCCATGTATGCTGGTTTACAAATGTATAAAATGATCATTGTGTACTTCCATTTTCAAGCTTTGCAAAGTGTGCAAGAGGGGACACACACACACACACACACACACACACACACACACAGTATTGCCCATGGTTCTTTGCATACTGGATCAGCACACTGTTGAATTACTATCTACTAAGTGTCAGCTGGTCTTCTTAGCTCAGAAGATTCATAGAGGAGTCAAAGGTGAATCAGGGAAAGTCTCAGCTTCATCATGATTTTTGGTTTAGTAAACAGTGCAAAGGATATAGAATAGAAGGGAAATATAACATACATAAAAAAACATGAAAAAGTAATGACCTTGGGTATTTCTCTTTGGGCCATATATATATTTTGAGACGGAGTCTCGCTCTGTCACCCAGGCTGGAGGGCAGTGATGTGATCTTGGCTCATTGCAGCCTCCACCGCCTGGGTTCCAGAGATTCTTGTGCCTCAGCCTCCTGAGTAGCTGGGATTACAGGTATGTGCCACCAAGCCTGGCTAATTTTGGTATTTTTAGTAGAGATGGGGTTTTGCCATGTTGGCCAGGCTGATCTTAAACTTCTGACCTCAAGTGATCTGCCCATCTTGGCCTCCTAAAGTGCTGGGATTACAGGCGTGAGCCACCACGCCCAACTGGGCCATAGTAATAACAATAGAATATACCATACGTCAGGAATCATGAAGTATTTTCTTACTGAAGAAATTCTAAAGAATAGTCTAAATGGAGAAAAAACTCTGTGTTCCTTCTACGGTTAACTGTTCAGAAATCATTTCCCAAAGTTCTTAGTCCTAAAGGGCCCCTCTGTGGAAAAGCTTTGAAAAGCTGGCATGTCAGGAGTTAAATTTGGCTCGTGGAGAAAGTGCATGAGGCAGCAAGCCTCACTTAGTAACTTTCTGTTCTATGGTGAATCCTTTAACTCTTCTAATCCACTGATTGATTGATTGATTGATTGAGATGGAGGGTCACTCTGTCCCCCAGGCTGGAGTGTAGTTGCACTATCTCAGCTCACTGCAACCTCCACCTCCCAGGTTCAAGCTATTCTCCTGCCTCAGCCTCCCAAGTAGTTGGGAGTACAGGTGCACGCCACCACACCCGGCTCATTTTTGTATTTTTAGTAGAGACGGGGTTTCACCATGTTGGCCAGGCTGGTCTTGAACTCCTGACCTCAAGTGATCCACCTGCCCCGGCCTCCCAAAGTGCTGGGATTACAGGCATGAGCCACCGCACCCGGCCCCTTCCAATCCTTTTTTTCCTGAGCCCTGCCTAACCTCCCACAGTTACCTTCAGATGTAGCTAGAATAAGGTGCCACTGTATATACTGAATATGTGTTGTGAAAAGCAGAATTGTCTTTATCTGTAACGAAGGTGCTAAGCATTTCCGCAGCAGATTTGTCTTTATCTATAAAGATGGCACTAAGGATTTCTGAGTTCTCGCCCCATATTTTAGCTTCTACCTGGCTGTTCAATTGTCACACAAACATTTCCCAGCCCTGCCTTCTCACGCCTGATTGTCCTTCTGTGTTCCTTCTCATGGTGTCAGTGTTTTCTGGTCACTCAAACTCGAAACCCCTGAGCCCCCTCATGCCGCGTCTCCTCTTAATCTCCATATTTAAGTGGTCACAAAGTTCTGTGGACTCTGCCTTATAAATTCTCTGGTGTCTTTGCTTTCCTTACCCTACCTACGGCCACGGACTTGGTTCAGACCCTCACCTCTCACCTGAACTATTCCAGCAGTCGCCAAGCTAGCCTCCCTGTCTACACTCATTCTTCACTTGCCGTTAATCATCATCTTTTTAAAAACACACCCCAGGACTGGAATCCTGATTCTCCATTTGAAACTGCTCAGGATAAACCCAAACTTGTAAGGCTGGTGCATGAGCGTCTTCCTAATGTGACCTCAGACGGCCTCTTTGGTCTCATTTCCTACACTCTCGCTGAAACACCCTGAGCTTCAACCACAGTGAATTTCTTTCTGTTCCCTAAATACTCAGCATGTTGTTGTTTTGCAGGCTGAAACTCTCTCCCTTGTCTCTGTAGTAAAAATCATACTTATCCTTTAAAAATAAAATCAAAATGTCACTTCCTTCCTGAAACTTCCCCATCTTCTTGTGGCCCCGTGGCTGCCCCACTCTGTAGGATACCACGGGAGAGCACTACTTGATCATTACTAGACTGTGAATCATCACTCTTCCCCTTCCTCCCATCATATTATTGTGAAATCCTCTTGAGGAGACGCTCAATCCTCCTTTCATAACTTTGAAACTCCAGCACTCAGCACGGCGCTTGTTGCCCAGTTGGGTTGGTGTCCTATAGTTTTGCTGGCAGAATAAAATAAAATAATGAATGATCAATTTAATGTGAATCTTTATCTGCTAGTTTCATAACAAGATATTTGGAGAAAGTCTGTTTGAATATTGTTAGGTTGGTGCAAAAGTAATTGCAGCTTTTGCTATTGCTTTTAATGGCAAAAATTGCAATTACTTTTGCACCAGTCTAATAGTACAGGGTATTAGGAGATTATATATCACAGAGTGTGAATTTAGGGAACATAAGTAAACTCAAGTCATTCCAAATTTTCTTCTATATATTTAGTCACATCTGACAGCTGCTTTTAGAAGCCAGGCAAGGCGGGTACATGGAGACGGGTGTTTTGGAAGCAGAACATAGCCTGCTGCTCCCAGGGCTAGATAGTTTCTTAGCAAATACATGCAGATCTTGTACTATGGGCTAGACACTCCTCTAAGCACTTTGCAAACATCAACTCATTTAATTCTTCTAACAAACCTAGGAAATAGATATTATTATTATTCCCATTTTACAGATGAGAAAACTGAGGTCAGGTGGAAATGTGTTTTTTCTTTACGTCTACTGTTCATTTCACTGAGATTTCTCTTCCTGCCATTCTTCTTCTGAAACGTAAGCCATAGTTCTTGGTGCTGTCCTAGTATCTTTTTTGTATGTAGTACTCACGGTTGGGCGTGGTGGCTCATGCCAGTAATCGCAGCACTTACAGAGACTGAGGCGGGTGGATCACCTGAGGACAGGAGTTCGAGACCAGCCTGGCCAACATGATGAAACCTTGTCTCTGCTAAAAATAGAAAAATTACCTGGGTGTGGTGGTGCGTGCCTGTAATTCCAGCTACTTGGGAGGCTGAGGCAGGAGAATTGCTTGAACCCGGGGTGTGGAGTTTGCAGAGAGCCAAGATTGCACCACTGCACTCCACTCCAGTCTGGGAGACAGAGCAAGACTCCGTCTTGAAAAAAAAAATTATATATAGTGCTTACTACATTACATGATAGTTGCTATGTCAGTCTGTTCCACAGGTAAACTTGGGCATATTACTTGATTTTAGTTTCTTTGTCGGTAAAATGGGCATAGTAATCCTTACTTTGCAGAGCAGCTGGAGGATTAAAAACACCTGGTGCAATTCCAGGGCTGCATGCTCAGGAAATGACCTTTTCTTATCCTGTCTTTTTGTCTTCCTTGACACAGCTGTTGATTCAAGACAGGTGTTGTCCTGTGAGAAACTGAAGGGAAGGGAGAAAAGGAAAACCAGGACAACCCAAAGTCAAGGCCACTAAGGGCACAGAAGAGTGTCAGCACTTGCAAACCTTCAGACAGTGGCTTACAATTCAGAGAAGACTGTGGGTTTGATTATCACTGATGTTTTTGATAACAGCCTTAGCAGACCGTGAGGTGAAACGAAAACTGAGGGTGCACTTTCTTCTCCTTTAGGAACAGAGGAGAAGGGTTAGAGTAGAAGCAGGTAGAAAGCATGCTTTCTGGTTAAATAGAAGCCTGTGTGTGTCTATACACAGAGTGGGTGAAGCCCTTGGCAGAGAATGACCCGGAAGGATGTCTTTCCTTCCCCTTGTCCGGTGATAAGGCTGCTTAGAAGCCCTGTTGTTGTCCATGCTGGGACTTGGCTCCGTCAGTGCTCTCACCTCTTTGCAGCTCAGGCATCTGTCTCACAGTCTAGCGAGCTTTGGGGTTAGTTCAGGGCCCGGGTAACGTATTCACTTTGTCTCAGCTGCACTTTGCTCATCTGTAAAATGAGGAGAATAATATCCACCTCACAGGGATATTGTGAGCACAGAATGAAATAACATGTGTTCAGTGCCAATGACAGTGTCTCAACTATTGTGTCTTTTTAACTTTCTCTTGGAGACAGGATGGAAGAGAAGAAAAAAGGGTAAAATCTTAGCATGTTCTTGAACTGCAGAAGGAAGAATTTGGGGATGTGCCCCTGGGATGACTGCTGTCTCCTCTGTAAAGCAGAGGGGGGGAGTCCACTGAGGCAAGGGGAGTGGGAGGTTTGTAGTTCTGAGGACACTGGTAGTTACCCTGGAGGCTGCTGGCTTCTTTTCACTGGAGATATACACAAGGGCTGATGAGCAGCAGTGAAGGCCTGGCTGGGAATAGAGATGGCAGTTAGGATCGTGTGTGACCTTCCATAGCCAGGTGTGAAGGGAATGGGGAAAGGTGTGGATGGAAGAGGGGACTGACAACTGTTGTATTAGTCCATTCTCACACTGCTATAAAGACATACCTGAGACTGGGTAAGTTATAAAGAGGTTTAATTGACTCAGTTCTGCATGGCTGGGGAGGCCTCAGGAAACTTACGATCATGGCAAAAGGGGAAGAGGCACGTCTTACATGGCAGCAGGTGAGAGCAAGAGAGCACAAATGAGTAAAAGGGAAAGAGCCCCTTATAAAAACTATCAGATCTCCTGAAAACTCACTCACTCTTACAAGAACGGCATGGGGGAAGCTGCCCCCATGATCCAGTCACCTCTCTGTAGGTCCTGCCCTCAACACATGGGGATTGTAGGGATTACAATTCTGAGATGAGATTTGGGTGGGGGCACAGAGCCAGACCATATCAAGTGTCAAGGGGGTGTGGGGTTCTAGTGTGTTTGTATGTTTGGGGGATATAAATATGCACTGGGGAGATGACAGCCAGAGTCCTCTAGTCATATGGGAGCTGCCGATGGCCCAGGTGAGTGAGACATCTGTGGAAGTCCTGTGGTGACAATGAGGATGCCGAGCAGGTTCCTGGGGTGGGATGGGGACCCTAAAGCTTGTGGCCAGAGCTGGGGTTTCAGAATATTAGATAAAAGAATTTTCAGTGACAAAAGCCAGGGGATGGCTGGCATCTCAAATACAATGTTCTTCATCTCTCTACTTTTTTTTCTATTCTTTGTCATATGAATGTCTACCAATGAAAAAAAGTAACCTTAGTCTTTATGCAACATTTTGTGTGAAATTCATCTGTTAATATTATTCGGCAAATATTTTTATTTCTACTTTGTGTTTGTAATAATGTTTAGTGATTGCATTATATTATATTTGTGCATGCTGCTTTGTATTCTTTTGGATTTTTCCCTAGGATAAATTCCCAAGTGTGGGATAACTATGCCTAAAGGTGTGGATGATTTTGGAGTGAGGAGTCTTGATGGGCTGTTAGTTAATTGCTGCAGGCAGATCTACAGCAGGCAGGGAGGGCAGGCAATGGGGAAGAAAAATAGAATATTTAACAATAGAGTCTGAGCGGAAGCTTTCTGTAAATATTTTAAGTCCGCCTCATAGAACTCTCAGTTCTGTGTGCTGCCTCTACTGGAGGCATCTACCCTGGTGAAGGGGAAATTGGAGCTGGCTGGAGGTTGCATCTGTGATTGAGTAAATGGAGTTTCGCTTGGCTTGGTCTTTGACGCTTTCTTTTTGGGGACTATCATCAAGAACGTGAAGAAGTTGAACAAAGTGTGTATCTGGCAGGGGCAGGTAGCAATGAAAGGGAGTTTGTCTGTTCTGGAGTTAGTTTTTTGAAACAGAGCCTCACTCTGTGGCCTAGGCCTGGAGTGCAGTGGCCCAATCTTGGCTCACGGCAACCTCCACCTCCTGGGTTCAAGCGATTCTTGTGCCTCAGCCTCCTTAGTAGCTGGGATTACAGGCGCCTGCCACCATGCCTGGCTAATTTTTGTATTTTTAGTAAGAGACAAGGGTTTTGCCATATTGGCTAGGCTGGTCTTGAACTCCTGGCCTCAAGTAATCCACCTGCCTTGGCCTCCCAAAGTGTTGGTATTACAGGAATGAGCCACCACACTCGGCCCATTCTGGAGTTTTTGGGGGCAGGACAGAACAATTTCATCTTGATACATTAAAGGCTTTAATAATTTTGATTATAATAATCATAGTGTTAGTATTTTGAACAATTTTAGCAGTTAGTGGAAAACATGATTTAGATAATTATTAAAGAAATTTCAATATTTTGAATCAGAGCAAAATTTCACTAATAATATTACTGTTAATAATATTTTTTCTTATGTCTTATGATTGTAATGCTTCTCCTTTTTTTCTTTTAACAGAAGAAATACAGAAAGGGGTTTATTGATGTTTCAAAAATCAAGTGTGTGGAAATAGTGAAGAATGATGATGGTGTCATTCCCTGTCAAAATAAATATCCATTTCAGGTGAGCAGCTGTATTTTTGTGGCAGTGCAGTGCTGGGCTTAGTCATGTTTGCTCTTTGACATTACAGTTTCCTGTACTTGCTTTGGTGGCTGATTGGCTGATTTCTAGGTTCATTTGCCACTGTAATAGTTATGACTTTTCTTCATGAACTGCTTAAGTCCTTGTGGAAACATTATCTTATTCTTGTTTTGGTCTGTTAGTTTCTATGAATGATCCTCAGTTTCCAAGTCCCAGACCTTATTTACTACTCTTCAAATTTTTTTTTTTTGAGGCAGGGTCTCACTGTGTTGTCCAGTCTGGAGTGCAGTGGCATGATCTCAGCTCACTACAACTTCCATCTCCCAGGTTCTAGTGATTCTCCCATCTTACCCTCCCGAGTAGCTGGGATTACAGGCATGTATCACCACACCTGGCTCATTGTTGTACTTTTAGTAGAGACAGGGTTTCACCATGTTGGCCAGGCTGTTCTCAAACTCCTGACCTCAACTGATCAGCCCGCCTTCGCTTCCTGAAATGCTGGGATTACAGGTGTGAGCCACCGTGCCCGGCCTACTATTCAGATTGATCACAGAGCCGTTACAATAAGGAGTCAGGGCTAAGACTGAAAAGTGAGGGTTGAAGTTTTTTCTATGAATTTGAGAAATTGAGAAGTGAAGGCATGAGTTATCCTCAAATGGAGATGAGATTAAAAGGCTGCTTGTGATGAAAAAAATAATATTAGTCTTATATATTGATTAAACTGTACTTCTTTAGGGTAAATATGTTATTTTTTCCCTTCACAATGATTCTGTTGCATAAAGAAGGTAAATATCCCATTATTCTCATTTATGTCTGAGGAAATCAAGGCTCACCTGTTAAACGGCTTCTCCAAGGTCACCTTGTCAATGAGAAGCCTGCCAAGCCCACACACATGCATCTCCTCTCCAGTAGAGGAGGGTCTGACACCCTGAGCCACTCTGCATTTATGCCAGTATCTTGGTCCCCACGTGCCTTGAGAACTCCGGAGTGTGGAGTTGGATCCTGATCATCTGGAGCCCACAGCCCCTCCCCAGCACCTCACCACCTCCTTCTCTGTTAAGGATGTTTTCATGCTCTCCTTGAGCAGTGAATATCCCTAGTGAAAGTCACCTTTTACCCATGGCTGTGGTCTCACCGTGTCCTGAAAGGGAAGTCGCAAAAGTCTTTTTCGATGTGGTGGAGTTTTGCTTGTTTTTAATTGCTCCTGTGAAGTTATCAATTACATTGGAATTATACATTTACCAGTTTTGGGTGATGAAGATGTTTGGGAAGCAGTGAGCCAAAATATCCAGGCTTCTGGCTTATTCTCCACGAGGGTGGCAACGTCACAAAAGGAGGAAGGGCTACATTTAATTTTCCTTTCTCCCTGTTCCTCATTTTCTAAGTGAAGGGCAGGGAGAGTAAGTGCTTAGAGGTAACTCTGAGGCCAAACTGCTTGATTTGCTTACTGTCTCTGTGAGCTTGTATAAGTCACTTAACCTTTCTGTGTCTGTGTCCTCTCTTGAAAAATGGGAATAATAACAATAATAGTACTCATTTCATAGGGTTGTTGTGAGGATTGACTGATGTGATGTATAAATAGCTTTGACATATAATAAGAACAAGGTAAGTGGTTGTTGCTATTATTACTATTGCTATTCTCTTACTACTGCTGCTGCTATTAATATTACACCTGATATTACACCTACACCTACCACCTGGATCTAGAAGTAAGCTAAATTTAAACCAGCTTCTTGATTAAGTATGTTTAATGCACATATAATGGGTGTGTGTATGTATGTGTCTCTATAATTTTATTTGAAATTTAGCAGAGAACCATTCCTACCACACTTTTTTTTCCCCTTTGATATGGAGTCTTGCTCTGTTGCCCAGGCCGGAGTGCAGTGGTATGATCTCAGCTCATTGCGACCTCTACTTCCCAGGTTCAAGCAATTCTCATGCCTCAGCCACCTGAGTATCTGGGATTACAGGCATGTACCACCACACCCAGCTAATTTTTGTATTTTTAGTAGAGACAGGATTTCACCATGTTGGCCAGGCTGGTCTGGAACTCCTGGCCTCAAGTGATCCACGTGCCTCAGCCTCCCAAAGTGCTGGGATTACAGGCGTGAGCCACTGCGCCCAGCCTCCTACCACAGTTCTGATGGCTGTTAGACATATTAGGGATTGACAGCATTGGGGCATTGTGGCTCTCATGATTCGGACCCAGAATTAGGATTTCTGCTGTCCAGGAGAAAGAGATTCACTCTGCAAGTTTTGGGTTGGTTTTAGGCATGATAATATGAGTAGAACAGAAAGCATTCCATCCTTGGACTATTAAAATTGTTAAGATGAACAAATATGAGAAAAGTTCAAAAATAATCTGAAAAATTAATCAAGAAGCGGTAAGCTTGAGCTTTATACAGTTTAAAGCAGCATGAATCAAAAGGTGAAAAATGCCCTCTCATTATGACTTAAGTGTAACTAAGAAAGTATAGATCCTAGTTTTACATTTTCATAGTGAAATTTTGCTTTAGGTTCAGATACAAGGTGAAAAAAATAAAAGTAGAAGAAGACATTTTCAAAAGACACCAGGAGAAGAAAGTGGGATGGATGGAGAAAACAGTGGGGAATCCCCACCAGCTGTCTAGATGGTTACCTCCTGGATGGTCCCTCCTTCGTGCTTCCCTAGATGAGTCATTCTGTTGGCAGCTGGGGGATCCCCAAGAGCTGGCGTGTCTTTCCTGGGCTTCAAACCTGGATCTGTCTATCTTACATCTGCGCTGTTTCTCCTACACTACACCGTTATATTATAAGTCTGTGGAATAAATGAATGAGTGGGTGGAAGATATAAATAGGAGGAGGGTAACTATGAGTGAATAGTGTTACTAAGGGAGAATATTCCCTTTTTGTTTAAATGGTTTCTGCACTTGAAGTTTGCAAAGTCCTTCCCTCCCCAACAGCCTCTGCTGTGGTAGGATGACTCAGCACGAGACTGAGGGCAGCAGGAAACATAGCTCCCTGGATCCTCCTCCCCAGAAGGAGGCCACTATGGTGTGATCTGAGGTTTGCTCAGGGAGACACTGGCCCCCAAATATCTTTTCAGCCTGCCAAACAACTCAGCCAAAATTAGGAGCTTATTATTTGGGCTCAGGGTGCTATTCCTAGAAACTTCTTGTAGAAATACAAATGCCCAAAGTTAGCTAGGTAACATATCAAGCTAGTTTTAGTTATCAAAACTCTGAATTTGGATTAGGTTTTCTTTTTTTGGTTGGAGGAGGCAGTTAGCCAGTCCAACAAACTTCAACGAACTTTTACAGGCTCATGGTACTGACATGAGATGAGTTTTGCAGGGAAGTTAGACTGCTTGGAGTCTGGAAAGGCAGATTCCAAGAGGCATACAGTTAAGGGATATTTAGAGGTTAAATATCCTACTCATATGGCTTAATCTTACTCACTTGGTTTTCTAATTTGAAAAATGAGGATTCTAACACTAGGAAGGAACTAGATTGTTGTATGGGCAGTGTATATAAAGTGCTTAGCCCAATTGTAGGGACTCAGTGAATTATTATAATGAATTAAATTGTTATTACAATACACCACAGGTTTCTGGAAGGTCCAAGGCCCTAGCAGTCTTTTCCAAACATCTCAATGTCAATTCAGAATGACTAGTTCATGGTGCATTTTAACTTTTTCCTTCTGTACAGAGTTGGTGTGGGCAAGCCTGCATAACTATGCAACTCATGGAGCAAATAAGGAAACATATCTCTTCACATCTCTTTTAGCGCTTTATTGCTCTGATATCATGGCTCACTTTCTCTCATGTAATAAGATATTTCTGTATTTGTCCTCGAAATAGGCTTCATGTCTGATTTATTTTTGTGTCTTATGCAGTTCCAGCAAGGTGCTGAGAGGTATATAGCATTATTTGTTCTATGGTATTCACATAGCTATTGGAGTGCATTTCTGACTGGGTACTGTAGCTCTCACACCTGTAATCCTAGCACTTTGGGAGGCTCAGGCACAAAGATCACTTGAGCTTAGGGGTTCTAGGTTATAGTGAGGTGTAATTGCACCACTGCCATCCAGCATGGGTGACAGAAAGACCTTGTCTCTTAAAAAAAAAGAGTATATTTCTTTGATTTAAATGAACAAGAAGGAATTATCTATTGAATATGGACAGACATAGCCATTTATCAATGAAAGAGCTATTTGGTTTTCAATCCAGTGGGTGTGGACGTGACAAAGGGAGGTTTATAGTCATGTGTTACTTTTTAGCCAGTCTGGATTTTTCTGCCTTGTGACCGACCATCAAGAATAAAGTGACAAAATGTCTGGGTTAGTTTCCCAGGGTTCTCTTATTATTAATATTAGAAATATTAAAAATAAGACTACATAATTGCCCACCAAGGGCTACCTCTAAGCGAGGTACTGTGGTTAAAACGCTGGGCTCTGGAGTCCGAATTCTGGCTTTCTGGGTTACCAGCCAAATGACGATGGGCAGGTTAGGCAGCACAACGTCAGGGGACAGCATCTGCAGGGTGCGCTGCATGAGTGGTGCCTGCTGAAGTGACACAGGAGCGGGGGCCTGGGTAGGCCTTCATTTTCACGTTTATAAAATAGAAAGACTCGTACCTTGATGGCAGAATTAACTGAGTTCATGTCTATAAAGCACACAGCACAGTGCTGGGGTAGTCAGTGCTTAATCCAATTAGTTACTGCAATTATTGATAGTGGCAAAAGGAAGCTATAAGAGTGATGCTGAAAATGTAGCTTGTTCATCTAAACTATTATTTAGAGAAATACTGAATCTCTGTTACACCACATTTAACTAAGGATCTTTAGTTAATTGGATTGAAAGAAATACTGAGATTAATGAAATATCCTGGCCTTTATATTCTTTCTTCTATAAAACATGGTCCTTTGCAAAAGGTGTGTTCTACTTAATGTAGAAATGATGAAGTAGATGTGCTTTTGTAAGAAAGTAATTGGGTTTTCTGGATATGAAGTTACTGACTTTCATTCAGTTATTTGAGAATCATTGATTGGTGCCTATAATACCAAGGGCTCTATGCTAGACAGAAGTGCTGTGTCTACATCCTTCTCACCAGTTCCATCTTTTGTTTTATTTTAGGTTGTTCATGATGCTAACACACTTTACATTTTTGCACCTAGTCCACAAAGCAGGGACCTGTGGGTGAAGAAGTTAAAAGAAGGTAAAACTCACAATGAGATATTACTTTGTGTATAATTTTAGGAGATAAAATATTGGTATCACTAAGACAGAAATACAGCTAATATATCTATTGCATTTATAATCTCTTAATCTACAATAAGTATTTCTGCAAGGATATGCTGTTGTTGTGATACCAACATATTCAAGATAACTTCCCTTTTTAAAATCTGATTTTTTCTAGTTTCTAAGGAAAACATTTTCTCATTCAATGTGTAATATATCTGAAGGTGATAAAGCACAAGCTTTTATGATAACAGAATTTTTTTTTTTTTTCATTTTTTTTGAGTCAGAGTTTCACTCTGTCATCCAGGCTGGAGTACAGTGGCGCAATCTTAGCTCACTGCAACCTCCACTTCCTGGGTTCAAGTGATTCTCCTGCCTCAGCCTCTCGAGTAGCTGGGATTATAGGCACCCACCACCACGCCCAGCTAATTTTTGTGTTTTTAGTGGAGACAGGGTTTCACCATGTTGGCCAGCCTGGTCTCAAACTCCCGACCTCAGGTGATCTGCCCACCTTGGCCTCCTAAAGTGCTGGGATTACAGATATGAGTCACCACACCTGGCCCCAAATTAGGCATTTTCTAAGAAATTGCCCATGTAGTCAACATTTTGTATGGATGGACTGACATATTCATGAAGGGTTTAACCTACACAGTCCTCATTGCTTCTTCTGCAGAATAAAATGGTGTCAGATTGACTTTCGCATTTATCCATCACTGGTGTAGCAGCGGTCATTTCTGGTAAGAAGGGTGCTTCACCACCACCAACAACAACAACAATAACAACAAAAAACAAGAGGTTGAAGAGAGCTATATAGCTTTTCTGAATGCTGAGTCCTACGATCTAAAGGCGTTCTTATAGTGAACATAGTATCCAAGGAATAAGTAATGATCAACAGTGTTACTTATGAAACATTCTGTAGTCGCTTTTGTATTTCACTAATCATTACTGTGTTTGTGAATTACAGAAATAAAGAACAACAACAATATTATGATTAAATATCATCCTAAATTCTGGACAGATGGAAGTTATCAGTGTTGTAGACAAACTGAAAAATTAGCACCTGGATGTGAAAAATACAATCTTTTTGAGAGTAGTAAGTATTTGTTTTATTTCATAATTATATTGTGCTTGGAATGAACATGTTATTGGTATGGTAAGAAGGTGACATGGTTTTGGTTAAGTGCAGTGCACTTTCTAGTACAGTGGAAATGTGGGATAGGTGTGTTTTGTAACAAAAATTATATTTAGTTATAGTGGGACCTTCTCATAGAATCAAAAGGTCTGTTTTGGGAAGCTTTTATCACAATATTGAATCTTGTTAATAATGAATCCATTGGAAGTGTGAGTCTAATGTGGCACTGTCAGCAGCTTTGAAGAGCAGTAATGTTCCTCAATAAATAAACCAAGATGCGGAGCTAGAAACCTCATGTAGCAATGCATCCACAGTCCGATTAAGGCCGTTCTCATTTTGATGGGGCATAGCAGTATGGGTTTCAGTAGTGGCTTCAGTCTATTAGAACAGTAAGATATCATAATGATACTCACATGTAAATGTTGAGATGAACAACAATGTCTAAGGTTAATTTGGCACCTAAGACCCTTATAAATCTTGAGAATGAGAGGCCCTTAGTCATAAGCTAAAAATACACAGAGATTGTAAATTGCTAGTGCTGTAATGGGACACCCATAGTAATGATGGGGTGTACCATACTTCTCTTTTCCTGCTGGTGCCATGCAGAATGCTCACTGGGTCTATCATAACTGACAGAGCTTTTGGATATGAGCAGAACTACTACTTGGCAGGGATGCTGTATGATGCATGAGCCTAGACCAAATGACCTTCTCAGTCCATCTAGCTCTCAGTTCTAAGAGGAAGGCCTAAGTTTCTAAGGCTGTTTTTGTTTCCTTTTTTTTTTTTTTTTTTTTTAGTGTCTTAAGGTTTGGTATTAGTGAATGCACAACTTGACCTGCTGTAAAAAGAGACCCAAAAGTTACAGTTACATGAACCAGAGAGAAATTTTATTTAGTTTCATGTAATAATCCAGAGGTGGTAGGTGGGTGATCTGGGGCTGGTGGGGTATTCCTGCAGTGCTTCCTGGAGTTGCTCCAGCTCCAGCAGTCTCTCTCTTCCTGGAAGCAGAAAGAAGGGGGTCAAGGATGCCCATGGGAAATCCTTTTGGGGATGACATCTAAAAATGGCATACCCCATTTGTACACAGAGTTCTTTAATTAGAATTTGGTCCCATTGCCACACCTAGCTGAGAAATAGTCTTTATCTTGGGTAGCCATATGTCAGCCAAAACTCTTGTACTGTGGACTGTAGAGGAAGGGACAGACTGCCCAAGCTGATTAATTTCTCAGACCATAAGAAACAAAGAGGGACATTACATAATGGTGAAAGGATGAATGCAACAAGAAGAGCTAACGATCCTAAATATATACACACCCATTACAGCAGCACCCAGATACATAGGGCAAATTCTTAATGACTTACAAAGAGACTTAGACTCCCACACAATAATAGTGGGAGACTTTAACATTACACTGTCAATATTAGACAGATCAACGAGATAGAAAATTAGCAAGGATATCCAGGACTTGAACACAGACCTGGAACAAG